>QXTE01000073.1:3008641-3292851 GCA_003942145.1 Platysternon megacephalum
GGGGGGGGGGGGGGCTGTGCACTCGGGCGGATCAAAGCAAGTTTGATATAACGCGGTAAGATTTTTTGGCTCCCGAGGACAGCGTTCTATCGGGGTAGAGGTGTACTTGGCTAACAGATGCCATCTAAAAGGTACTATGATAACTGGCTATAGTTATTTGAACAGTATAAATATGGAGAAGAATTATGTAGAATGATACATGATATTGCTAGAAGTTACAGAATCAAAATTGCTGAAGGGAAGAATTAGGGTGAATATCAGGAGAAATTTCATGAGAGTGAAACAGTAAGGTGTGGAATGTGAAAGTCTTCCAGGGGAAGTAGAGGGAGTCCCATGATCTGACACATTCTAGTATTTTGTCCAGGATAGCTTTAAAATGTACTGTAAGTAACAATACTAACTATCAGGGAGATAACCAGATGACCTAAATAGGAGTTTGAAATGGCAGGGACCTAGGATTCTATAAAACGTTATTTGTTTACTGCCAACTCATAAATGGTCTTGAATTTCTGAAAGTAAATAAAATATTGATATTGGAAACTGTTGACAATACATTTCAAGATAATGTATCCCTTATTTTGGTATTAGAGCAGATAAATCCATCATATAATTGTGGACTAGGTAGGTAGGGAAAAAGTTATTTTTAGTCTAAACCAGTTGCCTTCACCAGAGCAGAGATGTAACACAGTTACTGATTTGTTATCCTACTCTTCACCCCGCCCACTATGGTTATATAGTTCCCAGCTCTGTATGTCCAATTCACATCACTCACTATACAGTTATTTCTCTGTAACAACTTGGTATTAGAATCACTATCATCAAATTGGCTGTCAGCAGTTATTAGCCATATTGCAGGCATTGATATGATCTTTGAACTTCTATTTTTCAAATAAATTTACTGTGGATATGTAACAATTCTCACACTATACAGTATAATACATCTCCTAAAATTAGCACACACTCAATTCTCAAGTTGACTGCCAAAAAAAAAAAAAAAAATCACTTCCAATTCTCACTCCCTTCAGTTAAAGCAGAAAATCTCCAAAAACTACACATGAAAAAAAGAAAAGAAAAAGAGAGATTAGAGATAGATAGTCATTTCTGGATGGCTGGATATGTATATCAAACTGTCAAAAGGACATATATATTTTAAAATCCTTTGACATATTTCCCTCCTTCAGGTCCAATCATGCTCCCTATGAAGTCAAATTTTTAAGGTTTATTTTTGGGCCTGGGATGGAGATTTAAAGAAAACGTTGGGGCTTTATAAAAATTAGCTTAAGTTAATAGTTTAAGAGTCTTACTATGTATTTCAAATTTAGAAAAAATATAGGAAAATAATAAGATTTTAATATTAAAATGAAAGATACTTAATTGGCTTAACATGCTCTTGGATGTCAGACTGTTTATATACAAAATGCAACAAAGAAATTTAATAGCATTGTGAAGCTCTTATTTTAGGTTTAGGGAACAAAACTTTTTGCTGATAATCAAAATGGATTCCATAAATACTAACCGAATTTAAAACCAAAATGTAATGTGGAAACTCTTTCGATCAAGGGTTAAAGAAACAGGCTATGCCTTGCAGTACACTTTCCATTTCCCTTACTACTGCTTGTGTGCATTCCTGAAAATTAATCAAGGCAAAATTTGCAGTCAAGCATGTCTAGAAACAACTCATGCTTAATGTGGAAATTCTAAAGACTAGCATTTTGCTATTGCATATTGGTATCAATGTCACACCCACAAGTTAAATGGAGAGTCAATGCACCTCAGATGCGTCTTGTAAGTAGAAAAACATGTACACTGCATTGATGCACAAAACTTGTGCTTTTGAAGAAAAATATTGCTAACATCGATTTTACTGCAAGTGCTTAAACACACTCATTAACAGAGCATTCCATTTAAAGCTGGATTCTGCTTTCCCTTTAAGTCAACGGTAGTTTTGGATGTGTAAGGAATGCAGGATCAAGTCCCTATTTCATAATTTACTTCCTGATCCTGCAAACAGATCCGCAGAATGGATCTTATGTTTCTATGGATTCCCATTAAAATTAACAGGAGCCTGTAGGGGCATAAGCATCTACTCTTGTGCATCTATTTGCAAGATCATGCCTTAGTAATTTCCAGTAAATATTTCCATTTACAAGTTAGACCTAATGTAGATTCCAAAAAGTTGTTTTCACTTTTTGTTTGTTCTCTAGACACTGCAAAACTATAGCCTAGTTACCAGCGTGTTTTTCACACTACTGATCTGGGCTATTGATGGTGCTTTCATGATTTACTTTTAATTTCCAGTCTCTCTTACATATAACCACCATCACCCTTTTTTAATCAAGGATGCAAGCTTCAGATGTAAAAATTAAATCTCTTCCAAGCTATGACTTCATGCTTTGTAAAAGTTTCACCCAATCAGCTTCTTCCTTTTTTTTTTTTTTGGTGGGGGGGGGGGAGAGGAGGAGAAAGTTTGAAGGAAGTTCTGTTGGACCATGTTTAAGTTTTAAACAGGAAAAATAGTCTGGGAACTTCAAGCATTTTTCCTGTGCTTTTATAATTCAAGTGTATTTTTGCAAAAACAAGATTTTGAAGGTCAATAGATCCAAATAATATAGACAGGAAAGTTTCACCCATTTAAAAATAAGTTGAAATCAAATAAGAAGTAGTTACTACTCAAAAACTATTCATGATTGTTTCAATTCAAGCCTTAAGTTTAGCAAGTGAACAGGGACTGAGCTTTCAAAGCAATCTAGGGAATGTAGGTATTTTCCACTGAAATTAATGGAAGACATGTCTAAATCCACTACTCCACTTGGAAAAAAACCTCAACCAAGAAGTACTTGAATCGCTACATTCATTTTTCCAACTCATCTTGCAGTCTGCAGACTGCTAATAGTGCTGCTGATGCACTTACATACCACCTTTCATCCAAAGATCTCAAGACTGTCACAGGCAATGAGTAGAGCCATATCAAATTCACAGTCCATTCTGGTCAATTTCACGGCCACAGAATTTGAAAATTAGTCAATTTCACATGTTTACATCTGAAATTTCAGAGTGTTGTAACCGTGGGGGTCCCGACCCAAAAGGGAGTCATGGAGGTGGGGGGGGGGGGAGGGGCGTCGCAAAGCTGTTGTGTGTGTGGGAGGAGGCATGGTCCATGGGATTGCCACCCTCACTTCTGCGCTGCCTTCAGAGCTAGGTTCTGAAGGCAGCAGCCCCAGAACTTCCTGCAGTCACAGGAGGTTACCGGAGGTGAAGGTGAGTCTGACCTCCCCCATGCTGCTGCGGGTGCTCCTAGCTGCTAGTCCCAGCTGGGCTGGGGCGGGACAGGACTTGCTCTTCCCTGCCCAGCCCCAGAGCTTCCTGCAGCTGGGGTAGGTACCCCGAGGTGGGTCTGATCTCTCCCCCCCCCCCCCGAGTAGCTGTGCAGGGGAAGATTAAGTCCCATCCATTCCCAGCTCAGGGGGAACTAGCAGCTGGCGCCGGGGACCAGGTAGGAGCCCCTGGCTGGGGTGCCCCCAGCCCTGCCCCTCCCATCCAATAGCTTGATTTCATGGTCTGTGACATGTTTCACGGCCAGGAATTTGGAAGGGCCCTAGCAATGAGAGTTTACGTGATTTGGCCAAGGTGGCTCAGCAACACTTTTGACAGACTCATGAACAGAACCAGGCCTCCTGATTCCAGTTCTCTGCTCTACACTCATGTAACAAAAATTATGTTAGTAAGATTAACTCAAAAATAAGTATGTGCACTGAAATAAATGGAGCTATGCTTGTTTACACCATCTGATTATCTGGTCCTAAAAGGGAGGGCAAGAACAATAATACAATTTATAGCTAATGAGGAAATGTATAAATTAAGCAGTAGGTTTTCAAAGCTGCATGCATCCCAGTGCATGGTATTGTAAACCATAACTGCATGCTTGTGTTGGATGCACACAAATCTCTGAAAACTTGGCCCTACATGCTCACCACTCAGGTATTAAGGAGCAACCCATAGTTTTTTTTCTCCTATGAAATGCATGATCTCACTTTTTTCCCCCATTAGCATTCTTTAAATATTGCTTGTGTGAATTACTGGATCTTAAAACTCTAGAGTATTACAATTCATCTTTCCCCCGCCTCCCTTATTTAATATTTAAGGTACCAAACCTGTAACACAAAATCTCTGGTCAAATCAGTGGGATGTGTGTGTGTGCAGGGACTGCAGGATGAAGTCCCAAATGTTACAGATTACCTTGCAGCTACAATTAATCAGTTATTTTATTAAACATAATGAATGGAATGTTCTAAACAATGTCGAGATCTCTACAGCATATACTTACAGACAATTGTTCACTGCCTAGTCACAGCTGCATTTCACCACTCAAGTTTTATCAAGAATTACACATTGGCTTTGGGTTAGAAATCAAACCCAGAGCCCTTGATGCAAGTAATACATGACAAAAACTGAAAGATGTGCACAATGGGGCATGACAAGATAAACAAAACTCATCCACTTTATAATATGCTGTTTCCTTCCTGGATAGCAACTGAGAACCCACGCTTTAAAATGCATTATTATACTGGATAAAATTAAACATGTTAAGTGCAGTGGTTTTAATTTTATACTTGAACAACTAATGTTACACAGTATGGCAATAGTACAGTATACTGTAGAGATACAAAAATGTTTTATATACCTGCACATCCAATAACCATTTTCTTATTCTATTTCTTAATACGAAGGACACATCCTTTACATGTTGTAAACATTGTACAAATACTTACTAATCCTCACAATACCCTAGTTAAGTAGGCAACTATTCTCCCCGTTTTACAAGGTGTGGAAATGGATGCAGAAAAGTTAAGTATCTTGTCTATGGCTGCACAAGGATTCTGTTCCAAACTTGCATGCACTCCTCTCAGCCACCATGTTTTTTGACTAGGATGTTATTAGTCCCTTGCTCTGTTCACTGATTAGATGTGTGTCAGCAAGTATTACCCAGTCAGAAAGCAGATGTAGTTATTAAAATGAGATGCTACTTACTTTCCATTGTTTACAAGCCCTAACGAAACCTGATGTGGATTCAAACTTCTTTTTAGGTACAGAAATGTGGATCCACTTGAATTTCTTTCTGCTGGCACATTCTTCTTTCCTTCCAAATGGCATGACAGGTTCCCAATGTCACACCTAATTTGTTTCCTAATGTAAAAGGAATGAACATGTATATTCTTGTTCACCTTAAACTTTTCTATTGTCCACACAGATGGAAGTCTTGCAAGACACAAAATATGAAGAGATAAGCACAAAATTGTGCTTCTTTCAACCTAAACCTTAAAGTTCCTCAGATTGTTAAAATACTTTTAAAAGAAACACCATTATATTATACAGTTAAACCATCTTGATCAGAATTCATCTTATCTTTCCAGAACGTTAAGGCCTGTGAGAGGTAAGGCTTACTCTGAATGTTTTTGGTGACAACTTTTCTCAAGACTTTCTTGAAACTACATTCAGAGAATTAATTTGCTCAGGAAAGATAATGACCATTTCTACAAGAAACAACAAAAGCTTATACTTTAATGCAATAGTCTCTGGTGTATTTGTATAAAGTATAATAAAAAGCATTCAATTTTACAAACTAAATAGAGTACCATGACAATCTGCGACACCTCTCCAAAAAAATTGGAAATATGGTGGCTCCTACAAGATCTCCTGGTTTTCTTTAACCACAATGAAAGGCTTCCTGACTCCAACCCTTTGGTCGTGGCTCCCCACACAGTATGTTAATACCACAATCATAAAACAACATCAAAATGCTCCTTCACCCCAGAAAGCTGAGCACACTGCCTCTACAGCATCCCCATACTCTGCTGGCCTAAAAAAACCCAGAATCAAGCTTGAAGCCTGAACTCTGATCTGCTGCTTCTAAACTTCAAGCGAGTTTACTAATAAAAAGTGAGCTTTCCAAGCTGCCCTAATGTCCCTTCACAAGACAGGTAGAGACCACATATTGAGGGGAACAGCTTGCTCAGCATCAGTGCAGCAAGCAACTCTGCCATGCATCTGATGGAGTGGGTTCTAGCCTACTCCACTACAAACTTCTTGTGTGACCTTGGGCAAGTCATTAAGACCTAAATGCGTCTAAAAATATGGAACAGGAGTACTTGTGGCACCTTAGATGTAGGGATATTAAAGAAGGTACTAACAGTGATTCCCCCAAGTGACAGTGACCCCCCCACAATTTATCCCCCACACGTTAAAAATCCAACAGTTTCACCAAGTACAAAAATCTCTTGGGTCTTCTGTTAAAATTTGTAAACTACTGTCTGTGTAAAACTTACAATCCATGGCTTACATCTGTTCTTAGAAAGATACTTTATTGCTATGTCAAACTTGCAAACAGTCAATTGACTGTTCTCTAAGCATGCTCTGTAATTGATACAAGGTAAACAGACGCTATGAGCCTTTAAGTGACTTTCACTCCATTGTAACAGCAAGGGCTCCTAGGAACAGACCCCCACCCTCTGTGATTAAAGGGCCGGGAGTCTCAAATGAATTAGCACACACCCCGAAAGTGGTGGAGACAGTAAATTAAGATATGGAATGTATGTTGATGAATGCTTGATATACATGAATGGTCAGGGAGGTGCCAGCCTAGAAAGGGAGTATCCACCGGCCGAAGAATGTTTCAAGTGGACCACCAGAACCCCCCGGAGGGTAAACTGGGATCCACCCCATCACCTGGAAGGATGAGAAACACAAACTTTGGACAGTGTGGAGCCATCAGGAATGTGCCATCTGCTGATTGAGTCAGCAACAGCAGGATGAAACAGCTCCCATAGACTAACATAGGAATTAATTCCTATAAGAATGGTCTCTCAAGACTGAGGACTTTGAGTCTCTGGTTCTGCTACCATCCTCCAGGAGCATCAGGTGCGCACCTGACACGGACTCGGCTCCATCCTCATGACCAGGATACCTGGCCAGTATTCTGTCACAAGCAACTTCTAGGCTGGTAACTATAACACCTATACAGAACTTGAATGAATGATTGTGTGAATGAATCTATATATATGTGTGTGTGTATAAGGAAAGTAGCCAAACAACGTTGTTTACTTTTATCTTTTGCTTTATCATTATAGTTACAATAAATGTGGCATCTTTGCCTTATCCCTCTTAATAAGATCCTGCTGGTTTTTATTCTATTGGTATAACATAGAGACTAACAAATTTATTTGAGCATAAGCTTTCGTGGGCTACAGTCCACTTCTTCGGATGCATAGAATGGAACATACAGTAAGAAGATATTTATACATACAGAGAACAACTCGCTCAGAAATGCAAGGCCTATGTGACTTAGGAGCCTAAGTTTCACTGAAGTCAATGGTACTTAGGTCTTGCAATGCTGAAATACATTTTAAAAATCTGTGCCTGAGTCTCTCTGTGCCTCACTGTCCTATCTGTAAAATGGGGATAACGTTTCCCTCAGAGGAAGTGTTCTGAAATATCTACATTGAGGATTGTAAGGCACTGAGGTGCTATGATAATGGGGATTTTTTTTTCTAGCAATGTATCTTATCTAAACCAATAACTGAGGCAGGAATATAAACTGGGTATGAGGATAAGGGAAAGCATAGTTTTTCTCATCAAATCCTACCCTCATCATGGAAGTTGGAGGCTCCTATAATTTACAATGAATGTGATCCTGCCCCTATTCTCTACTGCAGTGGTTTTCAAACTTTTTAAGCTGCATACCCCTTTCCAAATAATGCAGTCTACTGTGTACCCCCATTGGAGGAAGGGTCATAATATACCTATGAAAACGGGGAGGGTCGGGGGGGGAGGGGAAGGTCTATAAGGGATAACATGATGCATTGTCTGCCAATACAGGATTTTTCTCACATGCCTCGATGAAATTTTACCCCTAAGGAGTACGCGTATCCCAGTTTGAAAACCACTGCTCTACTGGATCATTTAATTCACCACATTAGTAATAATATAAAGCTTTCTTGGATCATACAACCCTAGCAAGGGACAATCTACATAGATGTGTATGGTTTATTAGCGCACCATACAAATCACATCCCTGCCTCAAAGGGCTTACAGTTAAAGCTACTTTAACTATGCGCCTGCACAGTAGTAACATGCTTAAAGACCACATATAACTTACTTCCTGCTATTTGGTGTTATGAGG
Source organism: Platysternon megacephalum (assembly GCA_003942145.1). NCBI lineage: Eukaryota > Metazoa > Chordata > Testudines > Platysternidae > Platysternon > Platysternon megacephalum. The sequence continues at coordinate 3,016,818 of QXTE01000073.1, forward strand.
AGCTAGAAAATAGCGGGGAAGATAAAGCAGCACTACCAACAATCAAATTGTAGAAGGGGGAAATTTACAGAAGTTTCCATCTATAGAAGTATGGAGAAGGAAGAGTCCCTTCCAGACAATAATTTAAACTGTGTCAAAAGCTACATCATCTAGTGAAGAAATTCAGGATGTCCACATTCAACATTTCAGATGTACATTTCCAATTCACTCAACATAATTAGGAGCTAGATGGAATGAACTTTATGGGAACTTTTTATCTTATACCTCCTTTGAGACAACACCCATTTTGCTATATCCTCCTTTCTATTGCAAACTGCAGGTGGGCTAAAACAAAAGACTGAAGTTTCCTGGTATAGAGTTTGTAGAGAGACAAGACAATCGATAGTATGACATGGGAAGGGGGGTTGAACACCAAACAAGCAAACCCAAAAAGCCAACAAAACAAAACCACACCTATATTGCCTTAAAAAAAAGAAAAAAAGCCTTACTAAATCAATTCAGAAAGAAAGCCCATATTCAGGAAGACCAAACTCTGCTCTTCCCTCAGATCCTATCTGGATTAGGAATTTTTTGTGAAAAAATTCCCCTACCAGAGCTAGGGTGACCAGACAGCAAATGTGAAAAATCAGGACAGGGGGTGGGGGGTAATAGGACCTTATATAAGAAAAAGACCGAAAAATCAGGACTGTCCCTATAAAAATCGGGACATCTGGTCACCCTAACCAGAGCTATGGTTCCAATGAATTGGTCAATGTTAGCACTGGCAGGAGCCCTAACATAGGCAGAGCTCTGGCAACTGCCAGTGTTTCCCACATGTTAGTTAAGCCTGGTGAAAAGTGGCCTGGCTACTAGAGCCTTCTCTACACCAGGGCTCCCACTGGTGGTAGCCCTGGGGGTTCATGTTAATTGGTGACAGCAGAAATCCCTACCGTAGACAAAGTTTAAGAGCAGTTTTGCAAACCTCCTACACATAGAACTCCCACTGCAAGCATGGCACTCTTGCAGACTTGGGCTCTACTTACTAGAAATAAGAATATGAAGGAAAAGGTCATATACCAAAAAAAGATGTTTCCAGATGTTTTAAGGAAATTAAAAAGATGTTTATATTTTTAAAAAAGCAGAAGTAGTCAGCTCTTTGTATTAGACTTTTAACAGATATTTCAAAGGAAGAAATGTGCTTGATGTTGAAAATGTTTACAGGAGTTCAATGTAACTGTGTAAAAAGACATCAAGTGAAAGAGGGTAGATAGAATAGTTCTGCCACAAAAAATAACGATTTCCATAGCCCTTGCATTTGTGCATATTGTTCACAAATTTGCATTCAATTAAAGTATTTCCATGGCAAATTTAACCTCTCTTAAATCTGATGTTAAAAATCAGTTTGAGTCCCCCTCTCCCACAATTAATACAAAATGATACACATTTCTGTGAAACACAGAAAAAAGGTGCCATACATGACTGCAGAATTGACTCCTTTCAGATCTCAATTGCAAATCATCTCACTTAGTAGGCAGAAATTTTCTATACTAGTGTAAACTGGATGTAATCATAAGGATGATTTCAAGATGTCGGAAAACAATCTCAACATGAAAATGGAAACCAGGATTTGCAAGTTTTCCACTCCTCCACCTCTTAAAAAAAAGTAAGACAATAGAAAGCATTTTTCTTGAAGTCAAAGAACATACAGGTGAGGACTACAAGGTCGTTGAGATGTGCTAATGAATGATAGTGTGTGTGCACAAAGCACCTTAATTTGAGGCCTGCATTCATCTCTAACTTCAAGTCACATTTAAAAGATACCTTAAGTGTCCTCAATTTTTTAAATAATTTTGATTATTTTCCGGTAAGAATTACTGGCAACTCTCTTTCTCCCCCCTCCCCCCAAAAAACTGGCTATTTTATACTACTATTAGTGTATCCTAGTCAAAGATTTAAAAAAAAGCCACATTCACATTGAATTGTGTGTGTGTGTGGGGGGGGGGGGTTTCTCTCCCCGCCCCCATCTAACTCTGGTCAATAATAATTACAGAGATCAGCGCCCGGGCATGCAATCGCAGAAAGCTACAGATCTGGGGAGCAGGAGTAGGGCACCTCCACTTTGCCCCTGCCCCCAATCTCCGGTTGAGAATCATGAATGCAACCTGGGCCCGCAGCAGTGTGGGAGCTCGGGGGGGCGCACACCCTGAGGCGGCAGATTGGGAAGGAGACCGGGGGCCGGAGGGGGGGATCCGGGCTAGTGGGTCAAGACCCTGCGGGGCTGGAAGGACCATGGGGGAGGGGGAGGGCAAGACCCTGGTGGGGACTGGCAGATGAGGTGGGGACCCCCAAAAGGCCCGAGGGAGCGGGTGAGTAGTGGGGGGGTCAGACCCTATGTCAGTGACCGGCCCCAGCTCAGGGGTCCCGCCCGAGCTGTGGGCGCAGGGAGGCCGGCCGCTCTGGATGGCGATGGCAATGGCGGGGAGGGGGCTAGGGATGGATTTTTTTCCTCACCCTCAGCGCCTCGAAATCCGCCATTTTCTACCCGCTGCCGCCGCCGGGCGCCGCCGCAGCCGCCACCATCCTGCACCCTCTGTGCGCCCCCCACGTGACGGGGCGGGCTCCGCAGCCCATCCGGCCCCGCTGCGCAGGGGGGCGGGACGAGAAGGGGAGGGGGGCGCTCGGCCACGGGCCCCTCAGGGTGCGGGGAGAAGGGGTGGTTCCGTGCCCAGGCTGGGGGGGACACGGCATCCGCTCCCATACAGCATCCCCCTTCCCCACAGCATCCACCTGCCCCCTCACACCCCACCTGACAGCACCCCCTCCCCCACGACATCCCCACCTGCCCCCTCACACCTCTCCCCACAGCATCCGCCTGCCCCCTCACACCCCAACTGACAGCACCCCCTCCCCCACAGCATCCGCCTGCCCCCTCACACCCCACCTGACAGCACCCCCTCCCCACGACATCCCCACCTGCCCCCTCACACCCCACCTGAGCACCCCCTCCCCACGGCATCCCCACCCGACAGCATCCATCTGCCCCCTCACACCCCTCCCCACAGCATCCGCCTGCCCCCTCACACCCCACCTGACAGCACCCCCTCCCCACGACATCCCCGCCTGCCCCCTCACACCCCACCTGAGCACCCCCTCCCCACGGCATCCCCACCCGACAGCATCCACCTGCCCCCTCACACCCCTCCCCACAGCATCCGCCTGCCCCCTCACACCCCCACTGACAGCCCCCCCTCCCCCACAGCATCCGCCTGCCCCCTCACACCCCACCTGACAGCACCCCCTCCCCACGACATCCCCACCCGACAGCATCCATCTGCCCCCTCACACCCCTCCCCATAGCATCTGCCTGCCCCCTCACACCCCTCCCCACAGCATCCCCCGCCCCCACAGCATCCACCTGCCCCCCTCACACCCCACCTGACAGTATCCCCTCCCCACACCACCCCCACACCCGACAGCATCCCCCTGCCCCCTCATGCTCCCCGACAGCATCCCCTTCCCCACAGCACCCCCATGCCCTTCTCAAAGCACCCCATGCCCAACAGCATCCCCTCCCCACAGCATCACCGTATCACCCATTTCACCCCAGTACCTGACAGCATCTCCTGCCCATGGCATCACAGTTCTCCGCCCCTGCCGCCACATACCCTCCCCACAGCATCACAATGTCCCCCATCTCTCCCTGACCTGACACCATATCCCCCACATCCTTCCCCACAGCCTGTGTTCCCCACTACGTCCGTCCCCCCCTCCACCTGGCACTGTTCTCCCTACAACATATCCTCCCTACAGCCCACCTGGCATCATCCCCCATTGCCACATACCCTGCCCTCTACATGACCATGTCTTGCCCCTACTACATACCCTGCCCACCTGACACCATCCTCTTTACCCCACACACCCTCCCTTCAGAATTGGTACATCCCCCACCACATAGCCTCCCCACCTGGCACTGTCCCCCCTGCAACAAGGCCACCCCATAGACATCACTATGACTGTCAAACACAACTGTCACTGTTGTCCTCCTCCACCCCCATGAGGCCTCCTTACAGCATCACCTTCCCATCATACCCCCTTCTCCACCTGCCATCATCCCCTCCTCTTCTTAGCAGCCCCCTGCAATGAGGCTTCCACACAGCATCACATCTTCTCCACTAGGCACTGTCCCTCCACTTTATGTGGCCTGGCCCCCCATGACCCCACTGCAGTGTTGCAGTCTAGTTCAACACTTGGCTTCCCCTCACACCACCATCTGCACAGCATCACTTACTGTCCCACTCTCCCAGAATATCATCACAACACAACCTCCAAATATAACTATTCTTGATTGTATATGGCACCCAAAGTATTCTAGGTGCTATGTGGACATATAACAAGAGACAGTCCCTGTCGTAAACCATTTACAATCTAAAATCTACCATGTCACACCGTAAATTGCCCCCTATGCCTGGAATATCGTCCTATAAAAATCCACCACTTCTACCAATCCTTCATCTTCAAACCCTCCCCATTCTGAACGACTGTCCATTCTCTTGTCTTGGACTGGTCAGGGAACATCACCATATATGTTTGTAAAGCCCTATAAACCTTTACAAGTGTTGTATATTGTATCTCATACCACAATAAAAGGAGTTTTAGAAATATACAAGATAGTTGTTTTCAAAAGAGTAATCTACCACTATATGCGGTAATAGGGAAATACTTTAAAAATGCTTTTTAACTAATTCACAATGGAGTCTTCCTCAAAATTGCTATGTATTTGTACTGCAGCAGTATCTAGGGGCCCCAGTCATGGATCAGGGTCCCTTTGTTCACAGAACGTATATTAAAAGACGTCCCTGCCCCAGAAAGCTTACAACTGAAGTAGAAAATCACAGAATGCAAAAGACTTATAAATCTTGTTTGACATGATGGAAAGATGATAAGCACAACAAAAATCTTAAGTAGCTAGACTCGAACTAGCTCTAGTTCAAATCTAGTCCAGATAAATAATGACTGAAAAGTGTTGGTTGTCCATTTGGTGAATTCAGGTCTTAGTGAATAAGCATCCAGATCACAAAAGCCAGAAGACTAGGAGCTATTTGGCACTATTGTCTATGGAGTTAGAAAAAACAAAGAAACTACCTCCTCACCCCACAAACCATCCTTCCAGGTCTGAACTAAGGCATATGACAGGAAGTGGTAGCACATATAAGGAAGCTTGCACTAACACTGTACCTGTTCTGTGGATAGAGGATTTCAGCCACCACAACTGTCAAATATTTACCAAAGAAACCCTTAATTTCTAACAAGTCTTACAACATATGGGTGCAGAATGCATTTATCTATATTTTATCTAAGTCTTTATTTATAGTATTACCTATGACCGCTCCAGCACTGTAGTATCTGTTGACATACTAGCCTATTTTACAGAAGGGCAATGGAAGCAAAGAAATTAAGTAACTTGCCCAAGATCAAAAAGGAAGTCTGTGGCAGAGCCGATATTAGAATCCAGATCTGCTGAATCCCTGTCCAGCGCCTTAATAGGAGTATTTATTATTCTTTTGGACAGAAGTGTGTGCTTCAACTATTGAATTTTTGTTTATATGAAGTGATGTTATTCTATTAATGTGAGGGAAGGTAGCATAGCTATCATAAGTCTGAACATGTTAAAGTGCAATATCTATATATATATATATTGGAATTATCCCATAATTTCATTGCTCTCAATTTTATCCATTTACTATCAGATACAGTCTCATCACAACAGAAGTGGTAATGAGATACATTTTATTAATAAAAAATGAAGCAAAAAATGTCACCGGCAGTAAACTTTGAAACAGAATAATGGGTCTCCTGCTGCAAAGGAAATGCTGAGACATTTACAGCAAAACAAACATTGAGGTGCAACTGAAAAGCATATTTTCAAAAGCAGCCAGAGATAATTATCTAGTTACAATAATTGCCTAGCCACAATATTCAATTTTGTTGGCAATGTTGCTGTTAAATCAAACAACCGATTTATTAAAAGGCAAAAATGGAGCCAACAAACAGGCAAGCAACCAGACCGGCTCAAGTAGCGAGACTGAGAAGACACAGAGAGGCATTAAAAAAGGAAAGATATAGGCTTCCTGCCCCAGAAGGTTTTGAAATTCCAAAGTTTCCTGCAGTCAGCAAGAAGGGGCACTTTTATTTTAAGCTGGTAACAAATATACAAAATGTTTTTAAAAAACATTTCAAAACAAAGGGCTCTAGACTATATGAGTTAGCCAGAGCCTGTGCAGCAGGCCACGCTGCAACAAGTGCAGTCAGGAAGAATTCTGGTTAACTCTTCTGGGGAGTGCATACTGAAGTGAGAATTCCACTGCCCTGGGACAGAGGACAACATGCAAATCCCCACTCAAGTCCAATCACCTCTGGTGACCATTGAAGACTGCAAACATTGCACCACCCTGGATCTTTTGGGGAGGCCGGTAGTGCTACGCCATACACAGCATCTACACTCTCTAGTCACATTGGGATCAACAACTCTAGAAGATTGCATCATGTTATAACCTTGAGGAGTCACATTAATTCAGTGTTAAAAACAAATTTGCAGTTCAGACAGGGACCTTTGTGTTTAGCATCATGTCAGCTGGTTGCAGATAGACCTCATGGTTCCATCAAGGTTTAACCATGATTAGGGATGACTTGTCCTGTCTACTGACTATAAACTCATGTTTAACAATGTTAGTTGCCACAACTCTTCAAGATTGTCATAACACAACCTGATTTAGTCATTTATTTATTTATTTATTTAAGCAAAGACGAGCCCATTGTGGCTAGCCTAGGGGAAGAAGTTGGGGAAGGAAGGCTCCTGGTGCCCTTGTCCCATCCCTTCTGCACAACCTACCATAATCTGGCTCAAAAATTCAAGATAGTGAACTAAATAAACCCATGTAGCATCTGAAATTCTGTACTAGAATAAGTTGCTAGTGCAAAAAGTAAGGTTCAGTTAGACCATTACATACACATCATGCAGCCCAACCAACCAAACCTGACCTTATTCATGGAGGTTAGGTCCATCAGTGACTATTAGCCAAGATAGTCAGGGATGCAATCCCATGCTCTGGGTGTCCCTAAACCTCGGACTGCCAGAAGCTGGGACTGGATGAGAAGGGAAGGATCACTTGATAATTGCCCTGTTCTCTTCAGTCCCTCTGAAGCATCAGGCACTGGTTACTGTCAGAGTACAGCATATTGGGCTAGATGGACAACTGACCTCACCGAGTATGGCCATTCTTATGTTAGACCCTCCCCCCCATCCCCTGCAATGCACCTCATATTTCTCCCTTCAGCTGCATATGGAAACAAACATATTCAAGACAGAATCAGAGATATAAAAGACACCAAAGCAGGATATTTTCTCCCTCACATAGAGGAACACCAGGCTTCTCTAGCCTCTTCCAATTCACAGCCACCTCTGTCTATCGACCCAGCAACCTATAGAATCACATTTCCCAATGTCAGGTGAGCTATATAAGCAAGCAGACTGTTTTTGGAATGTTTTGACATCTAACATGTTATAAGACAATAAGAAATAAAGTTAGTCTACCTTGCTTTCCAGTCTGCTGTCTCCCACTTTTCTTTTGGCTTCATTTCCCTCGTTAACTCTTCTTTTCAACCCTTCCTCCCTCTCACCTCTGTTCTCCAGTCTTCCTCCCCAGCCCTTTCTATTCCCTCTCTTCAAAGGCCTCCCCACTTACCACCTCCTGCAATGTTCTTTCCCTCCCCAGGTCCCACTCTCTTCTTTTCACAAGTGTTCTTCCCCCTCCAGGGTCAGTCTCCCCTTTTTCCTTCCCCAAAGCTGCCTTCCCTCCTTCTCCTCATTTCCTGCTCCCCACCTTCTTGGGGACCCACCCCCTCACATTCTTCCTTGCACTCAAGGTCTTGCCCCATGCTCTTCCTACCCCAGGGCTGTCTTTCAATTTTCTACTTCTGGGGGTTCTCCCCCTTCCCTTCCTGGTGCATCAGCCCTTCAGCATCCCCAAAAAATTTCAAACTACCCCTTGTGCATACAGACAAGCCCCAGCCTTTCAGTGTCCCCACATACAAAGGCATACTCTAGCCATCGCCCCCAGATATTCAGCCACCCTGAGCCTTTGCCACCCCCCGCAGCCTACTAGGACTTCAGCCCCCCCCCAATCCAACCCCTCATCTACGCTTTAAACATGCTTACCTCAACTGTGACTTTTCTTGGCAGCTTCTTCCACCTCCTCCTTCTCCTCAGCCTCTTGGAGGCCCTTGCCCCAGGAGCATCTCCCACACTTCCTCCTTCTGCCCTCTCTTGTTTTGTAGTGAAAGGCACAGAGCAAGATGAGGAGACAGCTATCTGTGGAGCAGACACTGTGCCTTGCTGTGAAGTAGCCATCAGCAAAGCAGCCCCTCAGTACCTCTTACTAGTAGGAAGCCAGAACTGCAGGGTTTTCTATACAAACACTGCTCAAACTGGGGAGCTAAGCCTCTAGAACTAGGGTGCTCTCTCCCCTCATAGGGATAGGCTTGTTAATAGAGAAATACATCATTAGCTTAATAATAATCTTTTCAAGGCCATTTGCCATGCATGCTGGTGAATACTGACTCTCCCATGGCTTTATTGCCTAATAAAATATTGATAGTATGAGTAAAGCCTAGGTGGTGCCTGCAAGCCAGGGTTTAAGCCCTGGGCTAGGCAGTTAGAAACCCCACAGCTGCTCACAGCAATCTAACAAATTAGGCTTATTAGCATTACACCCCAACAAATTCCTGTGTTCTCTAGCCTGACTGATCACAGGTATATGGATGATGAATACAAACTAACAGCAGGGACAGGCTGTGTTTTGCAGCTGAAACAAGTACAGGCTGAATGGGGTTCACTATGTTTAACCATACAGATGTTTAACCTTTAAGCTGCAAGTTCTGAGTCAGATTCATTGTCTTGTTACACTTCTGCAAAGAGAGTGTAACATATTAGCACCAATGAAAGTGAGAGAATTCTAAATTTAGTAGCATTTAACACCCTCTTTACACAGGTGTTAACAACTACACAAGGTAAAGCCTGGTGGAGAATCAGGCCTATTGTCTATAGTTTCAGTTTGTGCTCTGCCTGTTGTAAGCCTTATTCTGCTGTTATCTCTAGCTGAAGAAAACTTATTTTTTGTTGGAAAGACACCCATTATGCCTTATTCCTGGAATAACCTGTAGCCCTGATTGGCACAACAAAGCTTAGAAATGGAAGGCAGCAGTATAACTTAACCCTCTATCTGTTATAACAGCTGATAAAAATAATCCATATACTGTAGTTCTAAAGGCATGTTATCAGGTTAAAGTAATGCTTCCTTGTTTATAGTACTAATAGTAACAGCTTAAAATGAAACAACTTACTTTTTGTCCTTTGATTGGCTTTGACAAAGAAGTGGGCCCTGTTTTACTTTCCTATTCTCATATACTAGCACAGTGCTCCAAAGTACTGGTTGCAAACACAACAGGAGAATGTTTAATGTCAAGAAATACAATTGTTTAATTGACCATTATTAATTTAATTAAAATATTTCAATTAAATTGTTTGGTATATTTTTCCCCTCTACACACCCTAGATTTAGGGCCTGGATTACCTGATTGCCCACTTCCTTGTAAACCACTAAATTGCCCACTGCAACCCTGAGCCTGTGGGACTTGCTCATGTAAAACCAGTTGCAAGATAGGGGTTGAGCTTTTATAAACACTTTACAGCATAGGTTTCAGAGTAGCAGCCGTGTTAGTCTGTATCAGCAAAAAGAACAGGAGTACTTGTGGCACCTTAGATACTAAAATTTATTTGAGCATAAGCTTTCGTGGGCTACAGCCCACTTCTTCGGATGCATAGAATGGAACATACAGTAAGAAGATATTTATACTTACAGAGAACATGAGAAGGTGGAAGTAGCCATACCAACTGTAAGAGGCTAATTAATTAAGAGAAGCTATTAACAGCAGGGGAGAAAAACTTTTGAAGTGATAATCATGATGGCCCATTTTGGACAGTTGACACGAAAGTGTGAGACTGCTTCAACATTACAGCATAGGAAATAGCCTCACTTGCTATGTATGTGTGTGAGTCTGCAGAGTTTTTTGTGAATGATTTATTCATGGTTCTTCCCTCCATGAGAGAGTTAGGACCAGATTTTCAAAAGGTATTTAAGCACCTAAAGATGCAGGTAGACTCTGGTTGGGATTTTCAAAAGCGCACAGGTGCCTAACTCCCAAGCGTCAGAGCAACCAGCTGCCAAAATACCTACAAGTGGCTAGCTCCACTAGGCCTGTGATGTCTTTCATGGTGAGGGAGAGCTAGTACTGTGACCCACTGGGCATGTGCAAGATGTAAGTATTGACAGCAGCCCATAGTGAGCAGGAGAGTGCAATGCAATTCTGCCAACCATGCGCTTTAAGGGTGAGCAGTCACATCAACCCAGTTTTCAGGCCATGGATGCACCTGTTATATGTCCCACTGCCTGTGCATGGACAACAGCACTATTGCAATATACCAGGGGTAGGCAACCTATGGCACGGGTGCCAAAGGCGGCACCCGAGCTGATTTTCAGTGGCACTCACACTGCCCGGGTCCTGGCCACCGGTCTGGGGGGCTCTGCATTTTAATTTAATTTTAAATGAAGCTTCTTAAACATTTTTAAAACCTTATTTACTTTACATACAACGATAGTTTAGTTATATATTAAAGACTTATAGAAAGAGACCTTCTAAAAACGTTAAAATGTATTACCAGCACGCGAAACCTTAAATTAGAGTGAATAAATGAAGACTCGGCACACCACTTCTGAAAGGTTGCCAACCCCTGCAATATACTGTCCATTACCCCAGGGCATGGCCCCTTCTCCCATCCCAGGAAAGTAGCCTAAGGATAGTTCTAGCTGTATGGAATGCCATATGTCATTACTGCATGGGTCCATGGATCCTGAACCACTAGGTTGGGGCTGATCTTGCACCACTGAAATCAAGCACAGACTTAGCAAAGTATGTTTACTCTCTTGCAGCCATCACACCATCCCCACCCCCTGACCATTGAGTTCCCTTAGAAGTATGCCAAACACCACACCAGATGACCTGCTCCCGCCACCCAACCAGCTATCATTATCCTCGAGCAGCAGTGCAGATACCTGTCATCAGAGGAAGGCTCTGACACCCTAGGACTAAATTTGTCTAATAGCATCTCTCAATACTGTCACTAGAGCAGTTCCACAGCCACCCACCTGTGCTTGTCCCATGCCACCCCTAAGGAGGATCTGGTAGGCTAGTGAATCCCACGCCTAATCCTGATGATGGTGGCCAGGACTCTCAGGAGTAAAATCCCTGGGAATGCATCGAGGTCTTGGTGAATCAGAACAAGGTCATGGTGTGGCAGATAGTGGGGTTACAAAGGCAGCATGTAGAGAGGCTCACTGCTTCACTGGGGCACATGGACTGTGCATATGAAATGAGCTGCATGAGCTGCACAGGATGTGATAGATCAAAGATCATTACTGCTTTGCATTCTAAGCAGGACGGTCAGACTGCTGCTCAGAATAAGATAGCTGATGTGGTCATGCTGGTGGCCACCCTGCAGAGGGAGTCGCACATTTTTCCCAGTGAGGCACCCCAAGATGCGTGGTCTCTGCACCAAGTAAATACACCTGCTGGGGACCAAATGGAATAGCAAATAACTCTAGTGGCAGTCCATTTTTGACCATTAAAGGAACAAAATTTATAAGATGGCATTTTAACCTGCATGCATAGAGATGACATGATCAATACGCCAATTACAAAACACCACTCATTAGCTTTGGCTTCTTTACAAACAGCCTTTTACTTGGTGAGTTAAGAGGAGGGATATGCTTAGTTTTAATACCATATCTAAAACATATATTGAGCAAGCTATATTAAATGCAAAAAATATTTTAATGCAAAGTAATGGTTATGGCTTCAGAGCTAAAATTAAAAATAAGGAAATGTAGAAGTTAACGTTCCTCCAGGAATATTAACTCAGTTACATTGCAGTGTATTTTCATTCCTGCTAAGTGTGTAGTTTAATGCATCTCTATTTACTAGACCTAGACAATAAAACATACATGGTGTGCAATGTGGATCACATTAATGTTAACTTCTGTATTGAGTTCAACTTTACAACCTTAATGTTGCAGCAGAGTAAGTCTGTTACCTTTTACCTGCTGTGCTTGGGTTTTTTATTTTCATCATTCGTAAAGAGAAATTCCTATGTATAATGTTAGTATTCATGGGATTCCAATTTTGCTTCCAGGCTTACATCCCATTAGTGTGAAATGAGAGAACATGTTGAGTTCCCATATTTGCTTGATTGGAGATATTTTCTGCTAGGCTGAATTAAAGGGACAGCAATATATTAATTTTCACTGGGACTCCTATTCTCATGATGGAAGGAGAAAGAAATAGATGCCACAATCCTGTAAATATTTACATGTGTGCTTTACTTTAAGTAACCCTACAGTTCCATTAGAGTAAATGGGACTATTCATGTGCTTAAAGGATCAGGGCCTTTAAAAAAAATCAGAATTTGTAGAGGTACGGTTACATCAAAACCAATAAAATTGCTAGAGCCACAATACTTTAACTCCTGAAATGTTTCCTATCCCAGTTGTCAAGGTTTGTTTTTTGAGGAGGGGAGAGGGGGTTTGAAACCACTTAGCAGTCTATTCTCAATCTTGTATAGTTTAATCCTATTATCAGCCCTACATCTGTCCAGCTGGATGGAGAGAAAAATATACAAAAGTGATATTACAAAGAAGCAAACAGGCTTGCTCAGGCACTGTTAAAATCAACAAGCCAGCCTTAAATGCCCATTTCTTCTTAGTTGCCTATATGGTATCTTATTCTTTTTCAAACATTGTCTTCTACAACTTGCAAAGGCACTATTCAATAGGTACTATTTTATACATGCAATTTTTCACACTATAGCAGTTTTTGCTGTAGCTCTGGCTAATAATAAAAAAACCATGATTCATGTTTTTTAATGGGAAGAGAATATAGTTTTTACCTCTTACTGAACAAACAAAACCAACCTTTAGCCTGAGGCCAAATATGAGCAGTTTCATCCCAAAAGGAAAACTTTTCAGAATCTAATGGAAATGGCATAATTGAAACCATTTTGCAATCTTACCTATAGCTTTCAGTATAGTTATAGCTACAATGTATTTTGAGGATTCCTTTTTTAAAAGTTGTTGGAAATACCTGTCATTGTTTCAGAATCTTCATTCAGTGAGTAGAACTCCAGGACTTTCTATAAATAGTGGTTTTGATTTTCAACTACCAAGCAGCAGTCTTATCTGATGCAAACTAGAGATTTAGGATTGGCTTTACCATTAGGGCCTTGTCTATGCTAGTGACCTGAAACATTTTTAATTAAGCCAACAGTTGTATTGAACTTGTTTTAAATTCAATTGGTTCAGTGCATCCACACCCACCAGGCTCAATTATCTTTGGATAACTACATGTCATCTGTACTTGAACTGTCCTAAACCAATTCAGCTGCTGTGCCCCCTAGGTATCGTCTATCGGGGCACACTCCCCTCCCCATATATGTCCCTCATATTATCCTCTGCCCCACTCCTACCTGCCTCAGCCACATCCCCCATATTACCTCCCATCAGAAATACCTCCCTGACCCACTAATCTCTCTGGCTCCACACCTCCTCAGATGGCAAGCAACAGCTGGTTTATCAGGTGCAAGTGGTGGTTTGTAAGGGTGGGCATGTTCTGGGCGGTGTCCCATATCCTTCTGAATATACCCTGCTATGGACAAAGGATGAAAACATGGGGTGAGCACCTTCTGAGATGTGTTCCATAGCCATCAGAACATGCCCTGCCACAAGGGGAGCTAAAGGCAGGGTGGGAACATGTTGACAGGGGTCCTACACTGCTCAGCATGTGCCATGATGTGGGGCCGGGCACGGAGCTAATGGCAGGGTAGGGCCGGGCACGGAGCTAAAGGCGGGGGGGCGGGCATGGAGCTAAAGGCAGGGTAGAGCTGGGCACAGAGCTAAGGGCAGGGTAGGGCTGGGCACGGAGCTAATGGAAGGGGGGGCGGGCTCAGAGCTAATGGCATTGTAGGGCTGGGCACGGAGCTAAAGGCAGGGTAGAACGGGGCACAGAGCTAAAGGCAGGGTAGAACTGGGCACGGAGCTAAGGGCAGGGTAGAGCTGGGCACGGAGCTAATGGAAGGGGGGGCGGGCTCAGAGCTAATGGCATTGTAGGGCTGGGCACGGAGCTAAAGGCAGGGTAGAGCNTACTGTCCATTACCCCAGGGCATGGCCCCTTCTCCCATCCCAGGAAAGTAGCCTAAGGATAGTTCTAGCTGTATGGAATGCCATATGTCATTACTGCATGGGTCCATGGATCCTGAACCACTAGGTTGGGGCTGATCTTGCACCACTGAAATCAAGCACAGACTTAGCAAAGTATGTTTACTCTCTTGCAGCCATCACACCATCCCCACCCCCTGACCATTGAGTTCCCTTAGAAGTATGCCAAACACCACACCAGATGACCTGCTCCCGCCACCCAACCAGCTATCATTATCCTCGAGCAGCAGTGCAGATACCTGTCATCAGAGGAAGGCTCTGACACCCTAGGACTAAATTTGTCTAATAGCATCTCTCAATACTGTCACTAGAGCAGTTCCACAGCCACCCACCTGTGCTTGTCCCATGCCACCCCTAAGGAGGATCTGGTAGGCTAGTGAATCCCACGCCTAATCCTGATGATGGTGGCCAGGACTCTCAGGAGTAAAATCCCTGGGAATGCATCGAGGTCTTGGTGAATCAGAACAAGGTCATGGTGTGGCAGATAGTGGGGTTACAAAGGCAGCATGTAGAGAGGCTCACTGCTTCACTGGGGCACATGGACTGTGCATATGAAATGAGCTGCATGAGCTGCACAGGATGTGATAGATCAAAGATCATTACTGCTTTGCATTCTAAGCAGGACGGTCAGACTGCTGCTCAGAATAAGATAGCTGATGTGGTCATGCTGGTGGCCACCCTGCAGAGGGAGTCGCACATTTTTCCCAGTGAGGCACCCCAAGATGCGTGGTCTCTGCACCAAGTAAATACACCTGCTGGGGACCAAATGGAATAGCAAATAACTCTAGTGGCAGTCCATTTTTGACCATTAAAGGAACAAAATTTATAAGATGGCATTTTAACCTGCATGCATAGAGATGACATGATCAATACGCCAATTACAAAACACCACTCATTAGCTTTGGCTTCTTTACAAACAGCCTTTTACTTGGTGAGTTAAGAGGAGGGATATGCTTAGTTTTAATACCATATCTAAAACATATATTGAGCAAGCTATATTAAATGCAAAAAATATTTTAATGCAAAGTAATGGTTATGGCTTCAGAGCTAAAATTAAAAATAAGGAAATGTAGAAGTTAACGTTCCTCCAGGAATATTAACTCAGTTACATTGCAGTGTATTTTCATTCCTGCTAAGTGTGTAGTTTAATGCATCTCTATTTACTAGACCTAGACAATAAAACATACATGGTGTGCAATGTGGATCACATTAATGTTAACTTCTGTATTGAGTTCAACTTTACAACCTTAATGTTGCAGCAGAGTAAGTCTGTTACCTTTTACCTGCTGTGCTTGGGTTTTTTATTTTCATCATTCGTAAAGAGAAATTCCTATGTATAATGTTAGTATTCATGGGATTCCAATTTTGCTTCCAGGCTTACATCCCATTAGTGTGAAATGAGAGAACATGTTGAGTTCCCATATTTGCTTGATTGGAGATATTTTCTGCTAGGCTGAATTAAAGGGACAGCAATATATTAATTTTCACTGGGACTCCTATTCTCATGATGGAAGGAGAAAGAAATAGATGCCACAATCCTGTAAATATTTACATGTGTGCTTTACTTTAAGTAACCCTACAGTTCCATTAGAGTAAATGGGACTATTCATGTGCTTAAAGGATCAGGGCCTTTAAAAAAAATCAGAATTTGTAGAGGTACGGTTACACCAAAACCAATAAAATTGCTAGAGCCATAATACTTTAACTCCTGAAATGTTTCCTATCCCAGTTGTCAAGGTTTGTTTTTTGAGGAGGGGAGAGGGGGTTTGAAACCACGTAGCAGTCTATTCTCAATCTTGTATAGTTTAATCCTATTATCAGCCCTACATCTGTCCAGCTGGATGGAGAGAAAAATATACAAAAGTGATATTACAAAGAAGCAAACGGGCTTGCTCAGGCACTGTTAAAATCAACAAGCCAGCCTTAAATGCCCATTTCTTCTTAGTTGCCTATATGGTATCTTATTCTTTTTCAAACATTGTCTTCTACAACTTGCAAAGGCACTATTCAATAGGTACTATTTTATACATGCAATTTTTCACACTATAGCAGTTTTTGCTGTAGCTCTGGCTAATAATAAAAAAACCATGATTCATGTTTTTTAATGGGAAGAGAATATAGTTTTTACCTCTTACTGAACAAACAAAACCAACCTTTAGCCTGAGGCCAAATATGAGCAGTTTCATCCCAAAAGGAAAACTTTTCAGAATCTAATGGAAATGGCATAATTGAAACCATTTTGCAATCTTACCTATAGCTTTCAGTATAGTTATAGCTACAATGTATTTTGAGGATTCCTTTTTTAAAAGTTGTTGGAAATACCTGTCATTGTTTCAGAATCTTCATTCAGTGAGTAGAACTCCAGGACTTTCTATAAATAGTGGTTTTGATTTTCAACTACCAAGCAGCAGTCTTATCTGATGCAAACTAGAGATTTAGGATTGGCTTTACCATTAGGGCCTTGTCTATGCTAGTGACCTGAAGCATTTTTAATTAAGCCAACAGTTGTATTGAACTTGTTTTAAATTCAATTGGTTCAGTGCATCCACACCCACCAGGCTCAATTATCTTTGGATAACTACATGTCATCTGTACTTGCACTGTCCTAAACCAATTCAGCTGCTGTGCCCCCTAGGTATCGTCTATCGGGGCACACTCCCCTCCCCATATATGTCCCTCATATTATCCTCTGCCCCACTCCTACCTGCCTCAGCCACATCCCCCATATTACCTCCCATCAGAAATACCTCCCTGACCCACTAATCTCTCTGGCTCCACACCTCCTCAGATGGCAAGCAACAGCTGGTTTATCAGGTGCAAGTGGTGGTTTGTAAGGGTGGGCATGTTCTGGGCGGTGTCCCATATCCTTCTGAATATACCCTGCTATGGACAAAGGATGAAAACATGGGGTGAGCACCTTCTGAGATGTGTTCCATAGCCATCAGAACATGCCCTGCCACAAGGGGAGCTAAAGGCAGGGTGGGAACATGTTGACAGGGGTCCTACACTGCTCAGCATGTGCCATGATGTGGGGCCGGGCACGGAGCTAATGGCAGGGTAGGGCCGGGCACGGAGCTAAAGGCGGGGGGGCGGGCATGGAGCTAAAGGCAGGGTAGAGCTGGGCACAGAGCTAAGGGCAGGGTAGGGTTGGGCACGGAGCTAATGGAAGGGGGGTCGGGCTCAGAGCTAATGGCATTGTAGGGCTGGGCATGGAGCTAAAGGCAGGGTAGAGCTGGGCACGGAGCTAAGGGCAGGGTAGAGCTGGGCACAGAGCTAATGGAAGGGGGGGCGGGCTCGGAGCTATTGGCATTGTAGGGCTGGGCACGGAGCTAAAGGCAGGGTAGAGCCGGGCACAGAACTAAGGACTGGGCACGGAGCTAAAAACAGGGTAGGGCTGGGCACGCAGCTAGTGGCATTGTAGGGCTGGGCACGGAGCCAAAGGCAGGGTAGAGACGGGCACACAACTAAGGGCTGGTCACGGAGCTAAAGGCAGGGTAGAGCAGGGCACAGAACTAAGGGCTGGTCACGGAGCTAAAGGCAGGGTAGCGCCGGGCACAGAACTAAGGGCTGGGCACGGAGCTAATGGCAGGGGGGGCGGGCTCAGAGCTAATGGCATTGTAGGGCTGGGCACGGAGCTAAAGGCAGGGTAGAGCTGGGCACGGAGCTAAGGGCAGGGTAGAGCTGGGCACGGAGCTAAGGGCAGAGGGGGCGGGCTCGGAGCTAGTGGCATTGTAGGGCTGGGCACGGAGCTAAAGGCAGGGTAGAGCCGGGCACAGAACTAAGGGCGGGGCAGGGAGCTAAAGGCAGGGTAAGGCTGGGCACGGAGCTAGTGGCATTGTAGGGCTGGGCACGGAGCTAAAGGCAGGGTAGGGCAGGGCACAGAACTAAGGGCTGGGCACGGAGCGAAAGGCAGGGTAGAGCCGGGCACAGAACTAAGGGCTGGGCACGGAGCTAAAGGCAGGGTAGAGCAGGGCACAGAACTAAGGGCTGGGCACGGAGCTAAAGGCAGGGTAGAACCGGGCATGAAGCTAAAGGGGGGAGGAGGGGCTGGGCACACTCAGACCAGTGCCCCAGGCCAGTCGGAACGCGGCCGGCGAGGAAGGGAACTAGCGGGTTACTTTTTCCTGGCAGTGCCCACTAGGTGCTTTCCAAACCCACCGGAGGTCGGGTCGCCGGGTCCCGCCCCAGCAGCGGGGGCAGGAGCAGCAGCAGGTCAGGATACAGCTCTGCGTAGTAATGTGNCGAGCCGGGCATGAAGCTAAAGGGGGGTGGAGGGGCTGGGCACACTCAGACCAGTGCCCCAGGCCAGTCGGAACGCGGCCTGCGAGGAAGGGAACTAGCGGGTTACTTTTTCCTGGCAGTGCTCACTAGGTGCTTTCCAAACCCACCGGAGGTCGGGTCGCCGGGTCCCGCCCCAGCAGCGGGGGCAGGAGCAGCAGCAGGTCAGGATACAGCTCTGCGTAGTAATGGGCTACTTACGGTGCACTCAGCATGCTCAGTACATCTGCTGAAGCCACTGCCCTTATACCCGTCACATTCTGCGGACTGCTTTTGACCGGGGTTAAAAAGTGGCAAAGGGGGCGAATCGGGGCAGGGGGGTGGCCGGCCAGGCGGCGCGGCTCAGAGCAGCTGGGACCTTTCGCGCACCACGTTCTCAGCACGCAACCACCTGCTCACTTCCTCAGTAGTAAAAAAAAAAGGGGGCTCGCCACTGCCCTATGTGGTGATTGGTCAGTTTACAGGCGGGCCCTGCCACCCTATATGACGATTGGCCAGTTTGTCAAGTAGCCCCATCTTTTGATTGGACAGTCCTCAACATCGTTCCCCCACCTCCCGGTGCTCTGACGGGTTACGGCTGCGGACAGCGCCCGCTGATTGGTCAGTTCTTCAGACAGACCCTCCCCCTGTGCGGTGTGCGGATGAGACGCTGTGGGGTGGCTGTCCCGTGTCCCCGAGCGGGTTATACTCTCCCGCCGGTGCCGTGAGCGAGGTGGGCCTCTCCCCGCATAGCCCGTACCCATGGAGCTTTCCTACCAGACGCTGAAGACCACCCACCAGGCCAAGGAGGCGGTGAGTGCCACAGAGAGGCCGCTGCGCTTCTCCGTTACTATGGAGACCGGGCGGCTGGAGGCGCCATTACCGCGCATGGGCAAGAGAGACCGGCAGGAGGAGGTCTCAGCAGAGAGGGAGGTCTCAGCCAGTGCGCAGGCGCGGGGCGGTCTGGACTCCTCGCTGCGGGTTGTCTGTTTCTGGCGGGGCGGAGCAGAGACCCGGCACCCTCAGTAAGGGAGAGTCTCCCCCGTCCTGGGGCGTGGGCGGCGTCTGTTCTCACCGCACATGCATGGGGGAAATCCCCTATCTCCCTGCACTTGTGGGAATCCATCCTCCTGCTAAAGCAGAGACACCCCCCCACTTCGCCATTTGATCTCCTCCCCCCACCGCGCAGACAAATGGAGGGGGGACCCACCGTCCTACACCCCCCCACCCCCAAGGACACAAAAGGGGGAAGGACCATGGGAGTTAAGTGCCTAGGACAGGGGTCGGCAACCTTTCAGAAGTGGTGTGCCGAGTCTTCATTTATTCACTCTAATTTAAGGTTTCACGTGCCAGTCATACATTTTAACGTTGTTAGAAGGTCTCTTTCTATAAGTCTATAATATATAACTAAGTTATTGTTGTATGTAAAGTAAATAAGGTTTTAAAAATGTTTAAGAAGCTTCATTTAAAATTAAATTAAAATGCAGAGCCCCCCAGACCGGTGGCCAGGACCCGGGCTGCGTGAGTGCCACTGAAAATCAGCTCGGGTGCCGCCTTCGGCACACGTGCCATAGGTTGCCTACCCCTGGCCTAGGAGCTTTTGAAAATTCCACTAGGCACCTATCTCTAGCTTTAGAATCATAGAACTGGAAGGGACCTCGAGAGGCCATCTAGTCCAGTCCCTGGCACTCATGGCAGGACTAGGTATTACCCATCCCTGACAGGTGTTCGTCCAACCTGCTCTTAAAAATCCCCAATGATGGAGATTCCACAACCTCCCTAGGCAATTTAGTCCAGTGCTTAACCATTCTCACAGGAAGTTTTTCCTAATGTCCAACCTAAACTGCCCTTGCTGCAATGTAAGCCTATTGCTTCTTGTCCTATCCTCAGAGGTTAAGAAGAACAATTTTTCTCCCTCCTCCTTGTAACAACCGTTTATGTACTTGAAAATTGTTATCATGTCCCCTCTCAATCTTCTCTTATTTAGACTAAACAAACCCAATTTTTTCAATCTTGCCTCACAGGACATGTTTTCTAGACCTTTAATCATTTTTGTTGCTCTTCCCTGGACTTTCTCCAATTTGTCCACATCTTTCCTGAAATGTGGCGCCCAGAACTGGACACAGTACTCAAGTTGAGGCCTAATCAGCACAGAGTAGAGCGGAAGAATTACTTCTTGTGTCTTGCTTAAGACACTCCTGCTAAAATATCCCAGAAGGATGTTTGCTTTTTTTTTTTTTTTTTTTTTTATGCAACAGCGTTTTATTTAGCTTCTGATCCACTATGATGCCCAGATCCCTTTCCGCAGTATTCCTTCCTAGGCAGTCATTTCCCATTTTGTATGTGTGCAACTGATTGTTTCTTCCTAACTGGAGTACTTTGCATTTGTCATTATTGAATTTCATCCTATTTACTTCAGACCATTTCTCCAGTTTGTCCAGATCATTTTATTTTGAATTTTAATCCTGAATTAATTGAAGGTGTCTAAATACCTTTGAAAATCTGTCCCTCAGAGACTTGACCAAAGCCATGGGATCTCAGAGTCAAAGTTACAACACGGGTGTTCCTGCAGGGCCAGCCTTAGGGGCGGGCGGGCAGGACGATTGCTTTGGGTTGTTGCTGATTATATACTCTATGTATCATCTGACTTTTAAAAACTAACTTTATATTTGTGGATAATCTAAGCACTATACCCAGATGTACAGACACTCTTTTCCCAACCTCTGTATTATATAATTTTTTTAACCTTAGCTTTAATAAAAATTTTAAATCAATTGAATATTTGATACAACTTCCATGCCACAGCCTCATTTGTATCAGTCAGGGCAAAGGATGAAATCCTGGCCCCGCTGGAGACAGTGACATAACTTCCACTTACTTCAATAAGGCCAAGATTTCTCCACATGTGTTTTGTAACGATGCCCCAGATATAGGATGTGCTTCCTATAACTATTCACATTGCTCAGTCCATTTAATAAAGTTAATGAAATATGTTGTTGCTTTTCACTGTTCTTAATCTTTGAACGTTTCCAGTGTTTGATCTGCAAATCACCCTGTAAAGGGTGATGTTTAAGGGCTTGTCTATACGTATAGCGCTGCAGCTGCGCCGCTGGAGCAAGTCTAGTGAAGACACTCTATGCTGATGGGAGACAGCTCTCCTGTCGGCATTATAAAACCACGCCACGAGTAGCAGAAACTATGTCGGTGGGAGAAGCTCTCCTGCCGACATACTGTGCTGTCCACGCCTGTACTTATGTTGGTGTAACTTATGTCACTCGGGGGGTGGTTTATTCACAGCCCTGAGCAACATAAATTACGCTGACATAAGCTATGTCTACACTACAGCTTTAGTGTAAATTGTGCAGTAATACTTTGCTAATTCACATATATGACTGGGAGAATTATTGCTTATTAATTAATTTGTAAATTAGTGAGCAAGTGGACAAATACAATAAAAGATCAAGGATACTGAGTCACAGAAAATACTACACTTTAAGTATAAGTTCAGTTTTAAATATGTGACAGTTCATAGCA
This sequence comes from Platysternon megacephalum, assembly GCA_003942145.1. Taxonomy (NCBI): domain Eukaryota; kingdom Metazoa; phylum Chordata; order Testudines; family Platysternidae; genus Platysternon; species Platysternon megacephalum. The sequence continues at coordinate 3,038,969 of QXTE01000073.1, forward strand.
CAATAATATATATATCAGTATATTTTGTGAAATTAATGAAGTCTTAGTAATGTAAGACATGGCTTCAGCAAAATTGATCATATCTTTACTGAGAAGGGGAAGAGATCAATGTTTTGTGAGTGCTCATTGTGGAGTGTCTGGATTAGTAAAGTGAGAATTAGTAAGGTTCTATTTATATTAGAGACCATAACTCCATATTTGTAATTTTACATTTCAAAATCAGAATGGTCCTAGTCTCTTGTGCAGCATTTGTAGTGTCAAATCATAAAAATATCATATACATTATATTGATCTTTAATCTGTAAATGAACTGCCATGCACATTTTCTCTCTCTGCTTCAGTTTCCTCATCTGTAAAATGGGAATCTTGATACTGACCTCCTTTGTAAAGCTCTTTGAGAACTACTGATGAAAAATGCAATATCAGAGCTAGGTATTATTATCATCATCATTATTATTACATGGCATTATACCATTATTACTGGGGGAGCTGGCAGTGACTCCTGTATTTAGGTTGCCTTACATTTTTCCATTATAAAAGATATTTGAAACCTTTATTTTGAGAAATTCTAATACTGCTATTGTTTCCAGCAGGCCTTTTCAATTTAGCAGAGAGAAAGTTCTCGGGCTAGAGAAGTGCCTTTTCTTTGCCCCATGAAATTCTGTTCAGGTTTAGCTGTTACAAACTGTTTAACATTTGCCTTTCCCCTTCTCTTGCTTGTGTTTTTCAGGAAAACTTTGTCAGTGTGCTGAAAGAACTGAATATTAGCTTAAAAGGCCAGGCACATGCTGCTGACAAAGCAGCAGCCCATACTGTACTGGGAATGCCTGGCAGCAGCTGTATCAGTGGGGAGGTGGAGTGTGAAATGGAGGCCATGCTGCTCCCTGATTACACTGACGCATGGTGGCCTTAGCATACCATCCCCCACCTCTGGGGGCACCAGATGGGGCAGAAACTCTCACAATTCCTGAAGGTGGGGAGGGGAGAGAACTGGGCCAAGCTTCCCCCCCCCCCTTGAGGCACTGTATGGGATAGGATTCCCCTACTGCTGAAGGGAGAGAACAGAAAAGGAGCCAGGCAAGGATGTCCTTAGTGGCCTGTCCTGCCTCTGGGATAACAGCTTTGTCCTGCTACTAGCTAATGAAAGGTATCCTGCAGCTGGAGGTGTAATTTCCATCTCTGGTAGATGTACATGAGCTAGCTTTGATCAAAGTAGAGTGCTAAAAATAGCAGTGTAGCTGCAGTAGTATAGGCGGTGGCATGGGATAGCCAGCCAGGTACAGTCTAGTCCTCAGTAAATAATCAAGCAGCTTGTTCACAGCAACGCTGCCATTTTTAGCGCTCTAGCTTGATCAAAACTAGCATGTGTACCTCTACCTGAGCTGGAAATTATACCACCAGCTACAGCGTAGACGTACCCTTAGCTCAGTGACCACCAAACTTTTACGGTCATGCCCCCGCCTTAACTGGTCCGCGTCCCCCACCCCCACCCCCTCTGGGAGCTGTGGTTGAGGGCTGGGGGCATAGTTGCGGGACTGAGAGCACAGGGCCAGGAGTGGGGGCTGGAGCCACAGATGGGTGCCATGGCTGGGAGTAGAGCTGGGGGCTGAGGCCGGGGCCAAAGCTGTGGCTGGGGGCGGGGCTGGAACAGAGCTGGGGGCAGAGCGGTGCTGAGTGGTGCTCCTTCCCTGCCCCCCATAGGGGCTGGTCCAGGCCCCATTGCACCCCCCCCCCAAACGTTCCTCCATACCCCCCTAGAGGGGCACGCCCCACAGTTTGGGGACCACTGCCTTAGCAAGTCCTGTAGCTCAAGTGGTTGAGGTTGTGCTACAATCCTAAAGTTTCTGGATCGCACCCTGCCGATATATGATCGGGGGGTTGTTACATACAAATAGACTGGTACAATAAAGTTATTTAGATTGTCTTATTTAGAAAGTCAAGGACTAGAAAGTTAGGAAATGTCAGGTTTATGGTTGTCCATGCAACTTTAATTCAGGTTCTTTGTGTATATGTATTATGATACAATCTTTAATTACAAGATCACATTCTATTTTTTTCCGCCAGACCCTTGTCTTATTCAGTGCATAGGTTGCATGCACCCAGGCACAGAATTAAAGTGGCAAGGGCAAGGGCATTCTTCATAATGAAGAATTCTAGTTAAATTAATCCCTGGTGTATGTGGAGTTACACTGAAGTCCCTGAAATCAGTGGAGCTACTCAAGAAACTAATTTGACCCATAACTGTACCTTTTTTTAAAAAAAAGATTGGAAATTAAACGTGGGAACAATTAAACTGGTTTACAAACTCATGTGTCTTTAACAGCTACAAAGAAATGAATACATGACATTTTTATTCTGTTAATTTAGAAAAAAAACACTAAGTGTTGGAGCTAATTAGTGAAGTGCTCAACTATTTAGCTTTTAAAACAAGATCATGTTTAAATGCCTTAAGCTTTTATTAATTGCATGGACCCAAAAAATTCTCTATAGTAATTGAAAATGTAATTACGCACATTTTTTGTTCTTCTAAGAATAGGAGCTTATTAAACTTTAAACACTTAAACATCTATTGAAATACCAATGACTATAAACAACATGCCATTCTAAATACTAATTAAACAGCAAGGCTAAATCACTATAAAGCTAAACTGAATTTTAAATAACTTTTTACTTGTAAGTGCTCCTTTTCTTTCACTCATGTATAAGATTTACCACTTCCTTGCTAACCAGAGCTGACGTCCCTGGTGTGATAGTAGTTTGTCAAAGTTTGCTTTCATGCTGTCTGCTTGTATGGAATAGACCGGGCTGGGTGACTGAGTGGTTCATTAGATTTGTTATGCAATAGAAGATCCATCCTGTAAGGTTTTCAGTGGCTTCAACTCCTCTTGACTTCAGCGTGGCTTGTCAGCACGTCACAGGATTGGGATCAGAGGATTGGTTCCGATCCAACCTCAGTTGATTGTGAATGAAAGTTGCTATAATCTGATTGGCTCATTGGTGGCCTATGTGAGATGATTCGGTAGTTTTAGGGCTTGTCTACACAAACATTTAGTTTTGTGGGAAGCTGGGAGGTGAATCTACCCCTCACTTGCCTGTTGTGGACTGTCTGTGAGGACCCTGCTGACATGCATTAATAGTTCATTCATGTGCTTTGATCTAGTCATCATTGAAATGGGACTAGGTCAGAGCACATTAATGAACTGTTAATGTGCCTCAGGAGGGTCCACATGGGTGGTTGCTCCACAGCAGGCTCGTGCTGGGTAGATTCACAATCCAGCTTGCAAAATTAATTGTTTGTGTAGACAAGCCCTTAGTTGAGTTCTCAGTGGACAGGTTTCTACACCACAAAATTAATCATCACAAGTGGCACTCTTAGTGTCAGTTTCACCAGACGACAAACAATGAATGGGCCATGGAAACTAAACTACCTTTTCATTTTTAGGAGGCTTCTTCATGGGGGAATTTTTGGCAAAAAGGCCTACCATCGCTATCAACAGTGGGAGCAACAGTGATGTAAATAGCCTTAGAGCATGCCTACCAGATTGCGCCCCGCACAAGACACAGTGGAGGAGGTGGCACCGCCACTGGAATGGGAAGGGAACTTAGGTCTCCAATGTGAATGTGCTAACCACTATGTTGTAGAGTCGTTCATGCTGTCTCTGGCTCAGTGAATATTTAAATGTTTATATAAAGTGGAACCACTTCAACAGGAGAGACTGGGACAAATCCCCCCAGAATACCCTACAGCTCTGTGGTTAAGGCACTCTCCTGAGAGGTGGGAGCCCTGGGGTCAGATAGAGTGGGGATTTGAACCTGAGTCTCCTACAACCTGGGTAAGTGCTCTATCCATTGGGCTAATGGATATAAGGGGGCACCACAATCATCTCCAGTAGTAATAACTCCAACCCCTTTCCCACCCCTCAAGCTGTAATTACAGAGAGACAAGTCTTCTAGGATGAATTGTAAAAGGGTCTATGAGAGAATCCCTCATCCCACCTGTGCCAAGGTTTGTTTTAATTTGCTGAGAACGTGCCACAAAGTTAATCCATCTTCTCTTTCAGCATCCCTGCCAATGCACTTGTGGTTATACAAGCAAATTACCCCAGACTAGAGCTTAATAATAATAATCCACACTTTTCATCCTCAAAGTGCTTTATAAAATATTAATCTTCACAATGCTACATGGAGATAGGAAAGTATTATTGTACTTGTATTAAGGACACAGAAACTAAGACAGAGGGAGTTTTAACTTTCCCAAGGCAACAGAAGTAGGGAGTGTTAGCGCTCGGGTTGCAATTTAATACCTCTTTCTTGAACTGCCTCATCTTTCTCCCCTTAGAAATCTGAAATTAAGCTTATACACCATCACTTAAGTAAAATGAGAAACAAGTACATTTTCAAATCCTGGGAAAATTTCATGTAAAAATTTTTCCCTCTTTTCCACTAGATGGCTCTGCACTTAAATCAAACTTCCAAGGGAAAATAGTAAGATAGCTGTGATGACCCCCTGTCTTGCCTCCCAGTTTTTCTACAGATTAATAAAAGCCTTCTGGAACAAACAAAGGGATAGTCACCGGCTTTAGAATAAAGTAATTGACCATATTATCTCAAATACATAAGTCAGAAGGTGAATGGCATTGTCATTAGATGTTTGGCTGCATGTGTGTTCTCTCTCTGTGTGGCATCCCTGCTCTGTGCAGGTAGCTGGCATGGCAGACCTTGAGCGAACTGCCCAATGACCACAAGATCCGTTAAGGTACAAAGGCACCTGGCCAAGTTTATTGTCGGCGAAGCATGGTCTTAGCTCCCCGGATCAATGTCTACAGTTACACTAGCACATGTATGCCCGTGACAATGGATGCAGCTCAGTGAATGGTGGGACTTTCCATTGCCCCCTCTGCTGGCCAAAGACACTCCCTCTGAGACTCAGTTTTATATACCAATACAAACAAGTTATGTATTGCCCCTCTGACGTGGTTAGTTACTGCCCCCTGTCATGGATTGTTACTACCCATTACCTTGTACATGTTGGTTCGATCAAAACATCTTTATCCACTATACTGTCATCCTGACCTCATCTTCAAGAGCGTGTTCCTTTTATTTTTGGGCGGTGTTTGTACCATACTTGGTATCAGGGTGTTCTGGTACCATCCTTCTGGAATGTTTGTTTGAGTGTGCTGTGCCTAGCCTTTCTTAGGAATGTGTGTGTTTTTGCAACACCAGCCGTGTTCTTGCCAAGCTCTGTGAGCATGTATGCAGGCAGAGCCTGACTCCTGTTTTTACAGCCTTGCTGACTTTGCTTTATATTAGCAAAGCTTTGACCACTACTTTAGCCCAGATAAAAGGGCTTGTGTCTCAGGCTCTCTTCCTGCTACAGGCATATGGTACCCTCCATACTGCAGAGCGCAGAGGGGAGCAGAATAATTCTAATCTGACCAAGGAGAGGAAGGCTGGCTATGCACTATGTTCGACCACCCAAACCACATTTTGGTACCTTTCTTCTTTCTGTGGTTGCTGTGATAGAGCACAGTTCTAGGAGACAATGGGGAACTATCCTTCTACATACATATTCCTTTTTTATGTCTATTGGGACTTAAAATGATAAATCATAAGTAGTTATGAACAGTGGTAACTCTGTGGCTTGTCTGTGAGCTCCAGGGTCAGAAGCTGGAATCTAGGGTCTCTATTGCAAGCAGTGTCTGGAGCAGAGACAGGCAGGCAGTCTGTGTTGTTCGTGGCTTCCTGGTTTAAGTACTGGTACTGACCAATCGGTGGACTGTGAGGAGCCACCACTTGGTCATGCTGGGCAGTACTTCCTGCTGAGCCTAATCTCACAGGGTCCTCCCATGGGAGCCCACCCTAAACCTTCAGTGGTGATGCAGAGGTGTCAGCAGCCCAGAACCCCTATGGTCACAGGGTCCAGCCCTGCAGGTTCTTACATCATACATCTTACATCAGGTGCTGGTTCAGGCTTGTCTGGGTGAGCCTTCTGGAATTCTTCCACCAGGTCAGGGGCGTGGACATGGGAGACAGACTCCCATGTGTGCTCTTTGGAGCTGTAGCCTTCCCAGTCCACCAGATAGTACAAAGGGCCATGTGTCTGTCAGGAATCAAGGATGACATGTACTTTGTATTCCTTGTGACCTGGATTTCAGTTGATGGAGGCAGTGGTGTGGTTCGGTTAGGGAAGATGTGCTCAGTGTAGGGTTTCAGAAGGGAAACATGCAAAACTGGGTGTATTTTGAGAGACTGGGAAAGCTAGAGTTTGAAGGTGACCGGCTGTGACCGAATGTACTCCTGTATTCATACCCTACCCACTATTGTAATAATCTTTGTACAAAATATGCCTTGTGAGGTATCATTTTGAAAATTAATAACTCACTAGTCAATAATATAATGGTGAAATGTATGTAGCAACATTATATGTAAAGTTGATGTTGTTAGCACATGTTTAAACCCATGTAGCCCTGATGAGACAGAAGTTGTTAAATAGGTCTGTCTTAAACACAGAAATGTGTGTTTACCTCAGTTTACATATAAGTAGTAATCAGGATCCTCAGGACAGCGAGAGGGGGTAAACTGGTTCCTCAGAGACAAAGGACAAGCTAACGCCTCTAGCCAGGTGTCATAGTTGATTGGCCATCGCCTGTCAATTGGTGATTCTTTCGCAACAAGGAGGGGGCAGGAACAGATTGATCTGCACTTTAGCAAGTAACAGCAAGAAACTTCTTTCACCATGAGACTCCATGTCTACATCCTCACAGTGGGAAGGAACTTTATCTAGGGGTAATCTTTAGGAGAATGCATGTCAAAGGGTGACTGGACTATAAAAGTGAGGGTCAAAAACACCCCAGGTTCTCTCTTTCTCTCTTTCATCTAAGAAGACAAAGGAACCAGCCTTTTGACTTTGGGAGGGGACATGATCAGAGAATTTGGTCAGCAATGTTTCTGGGAACATGTGGTAAGGATTTTACCTTGAACCAAGTCTAGTTTAACTTTTAGCTTCAAGAAAATATTTTATTTTTATGTCTCTTGTACTCATTTAAAATCTGTCTGTAGTTAAATAAACTTGTTTTATTTTTTAATTAAAAGTCTTCCAGTGTTGTGTTTAAACTGAACTGTTTGGTAACTCCAATTAAGGTAGCAAACTGTTGCATATTGACCCCTTACAGGGGCCATTGATGTCCAATATCTGAATGCCCATGGGAGGGCTGGGCAGTGCAGAACACAGGTTTGGGGGAACATTTGCGATTCAGAGTGTGTTGGGGTCACCCTGCAGGTAGTAACTAAGGCTGCTGGAAGCCAGAGTGTGGCTGGTGTGTTGCTGACAGCCTGGTGGCTTCAGAGTTGCTGGACTAGCTATACACAGACACTCAGGGAATGCTGGTACGCTGTTTGTGAGAGGTCCAGATTTAGAGCTACAACAGCAAAGCATTGTGAGGAACCCAAGGTTGAGGGGCAGGAGGTGACACAACCCGCCACTGGTCTGGATTGGATCCTGGAACATGACACCAGGTTAATCTGGTGGCATATTGGGAAGGGTCCAAGGAACTGGTGGTCCAATTTGCGGGAGGGTCACTTGGTCTGGAGGTGTTTGGCGGCGAGCCACACCTTACATACCGTAAATACTGGAGCTTCTTGTTGCTGATGGTTACATGCCTCTTATAGGCCTTCACTTCTTAATCTAAGTGGTTTTTGAGCTCTTCCTCAATGAGGTGAATCTATTGGTCCCAGTCGGTAGCAGCAGGTGGAATCCGTAATTAGCAAAGAAGGAGCTCTGACCTGTGGAGGCATGGTTGGTGGTGGTGTAAGAAAAATGTGGATATGGCAGAATCATGGACCAGTTGTCTTGATCTTAATTTACAAAGCGTTTCAAATACTGCTCCAGTACTTGGTTCACCCGTTTAGTTTGTCCATGTGTTTGGGGGTGGTATGCAGTGCAAGTGGATGTGTGGATGTCCAATAGCCTAAATCAGGGGTGGGTACCGGGGACTCCTAGGGGCCCTGCCGGCAGTGACACCAAGGTGGCTGTACCAGGCACCGCCACAAGCAGAGGCACCCTAGCTAGGACAGGTGCGGCCCCATGGCGGTTTCAAGAGTCTCGAGGGTGGGGCTATAGGAGACCGGGAAGGTCCAGGCTGCGGTGATTGGCTGATGAGGAATAAGGCGAGTCTCTCGGAGGAGCGGTGCCTCAGGGATTGGTCGATGAAGGAGGTTGTGGTTCCTAATTGGACTCAATTAGGGGCAGTATCCTGTGATGCTGCTGGCCTTGATCATTGGCCAGTTCTGGGCAGAGGCTGGTGCTTCGGGGATTGGGCACGTAGGGGCAGGGTTCCGATCCCAGAAACAGCACGGTGAAGTCTGGATAAGCAGTGCCGGTCGCGCCTCCGCAGTGTGACTCTGCATGCGGGAAGATGGTGCTCATCCAGGAATTGTGAGTTGGGGGCTGGGGAGCACTGGATGGGTGGAGCGGGGCAAGCCTCCGACCCCACTCCCGCTCCCTGGCTGGAGTGCCGGGCAGGCGGAGCGGGGCAAGCCCCTGACCCCACTCCCTGGCAGCAGCTTGAGGGACAGATTAAAAGGTCTGACGGGGCGGACGCAGCCTGCAGGCTGGAGTTTGCCTACCCCTAGCCTAAATGCTTCATGCCAGAAGCAAGAGGTGAACTGTGAGCCTTGGTCAGAAATTATGTGGTTGGTAAACCCATGGAGCCATTCCACATTGTGCAGTAGTGGTGGGCGGTAGTCTCAGCAGAGCGTAGCTGATTGCTGGGGATGAAATGGGCCATTTGGATCAGGAAGTCCACAAATGTTTGGTCATCAGATGCTGTGAGTTCCACAGTAAAGTCTGTGGATCCATCTGGATTCACTCTGGTGAAATGATGTACTCCAAAAATTCAATGATGGGCTAGTCGAAGGTGCGCTTTTCCAATTTGGTGTACAAACCAGGCTTCTGTAATCTTTATCCCTTTTACTTGGTATCACTTAATCCATGTTCTTTTGCTAATAAACTTGTTTTGCTTTCATTATAAATCATCAGTGTTATACAAGTTCAGAGAAGTGTGTGCTTCTAGAAAGCTAACAGGTTGGAGTGATTGTCTCTGTAAAGGTAGTGAACCTAACACTTCTTCTGTGAGGGTCCAGTCAGAGGGACTGGCCCCTGCTGTCGGATGAGTTTGGGACAAATTTGTGGCTGGAATCATACCCAAAGTCAGCCTTCAAAGAGTAACCAGGTTGGGTAAAGCCAGGGTGAGGCTTGTGGGCTGCTGATAATCTGTTAGGGTCAGAGCTCTGGATGAAAGCTGCACAACCACAAGATACCCAGGGTTACCAGATGGTAACCAAACCCCTTACTGGCCTAGCTGAACCCCAAAATTTCACAAAAGTACAAACAGTAAAAGGAATTTCTAATTCAAACTATTGTTTCTATGAAAAAGCTTTTATCCATCCAGGATGCCTGATAGTGTTCAAAAAATTACAGTGGAAAACCATTTTACTTCTGTTTTTTGACTGCAAGCTGTTTTATAGTTCTTACATACTGTTGTCTTTATTTAATTGGATTTATTTGGACAGACTACTTTTTTATGCTGTTTGTAGCTATAAATAGAATCTGATTATTACGTTTGATCTAGAATTCTATCTTCCTTCACAGGATGAGATGCGGACAGAAGCTCGTCGAAAAAATCTTCTCATTCTAATTTTGCATTATTTAACAGAGGAAGGGTATGTTATCTAAAAAAAAATACACTGCAGTTGTTTATATATGTGTGTTTCTGGTCTTTCATGGTAATGTGAACTTCTGCCCTCTAGTGGATGCAATGGAAGGCCTGCCCTGCTAATTATATTGCTCTGTAGTGTCTCTAATACTAGCATATAACATGGATATTTTACTTTTAAATTCATTTTATTTATTTCAATTTATGGAATAAAAATAAAAAGCTTGTATCTGGTGTTACTTAGAAATTTTTTTACAATCATCTGTAAAGGCTTTTTTTTCTTTTTTTCTTTTTTTTTTTAAATTGGGGTTGTGCCCTTTATGATATGTAACAAAGATCTGAAAGGTTTCAAAAAAAGCTTCCTCCATGTGTTTACAACTAATACTAGGAATATCAAGTTAGGTCTTTTGGTTTTGCTGGAGAGAACAAGGACAACAGGGGAGGCTGGGGGTGGGCTTACATCAGGTATGTCAGCATTGAGCTGTCAGATTCTGTAGTTGGTTTGTAGCATGAGACTTGTTGCACACATGCACAATTTCCATTACTTTTAATGGAAGTTACAGTAACACAGAAGGAGGTACATATATGGGTTTTAAAAGGGTATACATGTATTTAGTATGAAAGCGTAATGATATAATGGAGTAAATTTGGGACTGGGAATCAGGATTCTATGATTATCCTGACTTCCACCAATTTATTGTGTGACTTTGAACAAGCAATTGGGTAAAATTTTAAAAAGCTCTGGCCTTCCTTTTTCTGGTGTAATTTGCAGTTGCAAAAAATTTCCCCCTGCATTTTTACATTTGTATTTGTATTTGAATTGAAGGTGCAAATCTTCATTCTTCAGCTTTTAACTCTGTGATTTGCATTGAAGTGAGGTAATAAGAAGTATAGATTGTATGATTTGCACCTGGATTTGATTTTATGGGTGCAAAAGGGAAAGTACAAATTTGCCAGCCCGGGACACAGCCGTTTTGAATATTTACCCCTTCATATCTGCAGGCCTGATTCTGATCTCAGTTACAAGTGTGAATCTTTATAGCTAGGAATTTATTCAAATAGTGTTACTCTAGGTTTACACTGATGTAACTGACATCAGAATCTGGCCTGCATTTTACCGATGGGGAAACAGAGAGAGGACAAGTCTCTCAGAGGCATTATGAGGATTAATTGGTTAATATTTGCACAATGGTTTGAAGATAAAGGGCCAAATGTACCACACTGGTTATTCTTCTTTTTAAATTAATTGATATAAGCTAATAATAATAATGAGGCAGGATGGTTAGGTGGATAGGATTCAATTCTGGATGTCAACAGAACTGGGTACTAGTCACAGCTCTGTTACTAATTTGCAATGTGATCTTATGTTGAACTTTTGGGAAGCACTTTGAGGCCTGTGAATGAAAAGTGCTTATAATTGTTACTGGTTATTAGTTATGTAGGGTTGCCATGGTTTGAACTATAACACATTTCCTTGTATGCTATTTCTCTCAAAGCATTTTATAAAATAATGACATTCAGTTTTATGTTCTTTGTTCTTTTGAAATGACCAGGTATGTTGATGCTGCAAATGCTTTGGAACAAGAAACCCAATTAGCTTTACGCCGCTTTGAAGTTTGTGACAACGTTGATCTTGAGACTATTTTGATGGAATATGAAAGCTATTACTATGTAAAATTCCAAAAATACCCTAAAATTACCAAAAAGGCCCTAGACACTGGTACGTGGCTGTGTTCCAAAAAGAAAGCTTTTGAACTTCTGTTTCTCATAATTTTAAAAATATGCGAGCACTAAAATACCCAACACTTCTCAGACTTATCCTTATTTAATGTTATTTTCTCTGTCCCCAAGCTCTCAAATTATTATAGAGCTAAAGGTCTAGTGGTTAGAACATGGGACTGGGATTCAGGAGACCTGGGATCTGTTTCCTTTTCTGCCTCTCACTTCTCTGTGCTTCAGTTTTCCTATCTGTATGAATGGGTATGATGATGTTTATCCATCTTTTTTAAAAAACTTTGAGATCTACAGGTAAAAAAATAATATCTGAGTGCAAAATATTATATAGATATTTTCTCATTTTTTTTCTTCTTTGGGTAACAATATTAAGAATGCTCTACTTCTGATTTTATTTTCAAATACAAAATAAATAACTAAAGGGAAACATTGTAGCCTAGAGGTCATCTAAGATCATTCTTCAAAGTTTATTCCCACCATATTATTATTCAATTTAATGTAGCACAATGCTTTACACTAAATGGTATGTACCAAGCAAATAACAGGTCCTTGTTCCAAAAGACGTGCACTCCAGAGGCACAAGCAAAGCCAATACTGTATGAGGCAAGTCAGAACAAACATATTGAGATCGGACCATGAGATCTTGAGTGTTCTTGAACTTGTGTGCAACAGGTGGGTTACAGAAGGCAATAAGAACAACAATACAAGCAGAGGCAAAGTTATGGAGTGTTGATTGTTAGAGAAGGGGATGAGTGGGCAGAGAATATCTCCAAGCAGTTTCAATTGCTTCAAAAGCTTATTAGGAAGTTTGAAGTTCCCAGGTAAATGGGACACTACTGAAGCATATAAAAATAATAGTGCCTGCATGGATTAAATGCTTTTAAAACCCACCAGTCATATTGACATTCACAATGATGTAAAAGATCAGTAGTGGCTGGAAGCAAGTAGTGTGTGCATGTGAGAAAGATTTACAAACAGGTTTCTAGTGTTTGGAGTCAGTTTTTAAAAAGTCAGTCCTGCAATGTATAAATGATGGACTTAATTGCAAATCAAGGATAATGGGTCCCATTGCAGAGCATTTGTTAGATCATATTTACAACCAGATTGTGATTCCCTTACTCAGATTCATTAATGCCTAAGTTCCCAAACAGTCTCACTGAATCGTAATATTCTATCTATAGATACAAGGGGGAGAAGGGACTCAGAACAGCTGGGAGATTGCTAATGAGGTACCGAACCTTTAATCTCTGGGTCACTGGTTCTAATCCAGGCTTTTGAGTGACCTCACATTCTGATATATGTGTGTGTGTGTGTGTAAATCTTGTATCAGGCACTCTTGGAAAATAACTTGAGGGTTGATAGCGCATCATCAGGTTGTGACATTTTTGTTGTGATGGCATGTTGCAGCTTGGCAGCTTTAAGGCAGAGTGATTAAAATGGTGTGAGACAGCACTTTGTCCTAAGGATGGATTCTTAAGTGTTATTGGTTGCAACCCTGAATCTGTCCTAATTTGGCAATGGGTAAAAGTTACAATGCTGTATGTGAAATGAGTTTAGTGGGCGCAATCCAATTCCTAGTGAAGAAAGGTACATATCACAGTAACCAATGTCGATTTGGCACCTTGTTTGTAGTCTCAGGAGAGAAACCAAAGACTGAATGGAGCTAAAGACTTAATAAGCCTGAACTACTTTCTCCACTAGTCATGTCAGGATTGAGGTACTTTGGCAGGTTTACTCTGTTACTGCCGGTGTTGTACCTGCTTTATAAGGTGACTTTAGTTTCTGAGCTTCATAACCTCGCAACATTCACAAGCACAAGGTTCACTCAGAAATGTTTTTAAAAGAAAAAATGAAATTTTCTTTCTTCCTTGACCATGGCATCCCACTCTTATTTATTTCTAATTTCAATATTTATTTTGCCACAGCAGAAAATAAACAGCAACCAAGAAATGGAGGAAAACCAAGAAGGTAAGGCAAAAGTCATTTGGGCTGAGCACTGGGCAGAAGATTTTCCCCTAAGAGTAAAACATGGTACTGTTACACTAATGCTCTGATACCCTGGAGGTGCTAAACTAACATACCAGTGAGCACGCTGGAAACTAAATGGTGGAATTTCAGTTTCTTTTAAAAAGCTAACAACATTTTAGGTAAGACTTTTTTTTTATTTTTCAACCTGATTCATAGATTGCTGAAGTATCTGAAATATCCCCTCCATTATCACATATAAAGGGTTAGGGTGGGATTTTTAAAAGCATTCAGCATTGACCTCAATTCATTGACTTCAGTGGGACCAAAGTTAGAACAACACTGTATTTTCTGGAAAATCCCACCATTAATCCATCTGTCTTGTGAGGTATGCTGGAAACAAAATGAGAAGTTAAAAATTACATCCTGAAAGGCTTTTTGTATCCTAGGACGGCAAGTAGCTCTTCTCATAATCTTCCTAGGATCAACCAGCATCAAACTATGCAGCGGCCATTATCAAAAACCTCATCTGGGAGGACAACAGAGCCTAAACCATCTAGCAAGGACAGCCCCAAACAGGTTCAAATGTGTTGACTATGTTACATTGCAATTGGGATTGATTTTATTTTATTTTGGACCATGATGGGGTGTAAATTAGCTGTTACCACTCAAGAAAGAGATCTTGGAGTCACTGTGGATAGTTCTCTGAAAACATCCACTCAATGTGCAGCGGCAGTCAAAAAAGCGAACAGAATGTTGGGAATCATTAAGAAAGAAGTAGATAATAAGACAGAAAATATCATATTGCCTCTATATAAATCCATGGTACACCCACATCTTGAATATTGCGTGCAGATATGGTCGCCTCATCTCAAAAAAGATATATTGGAGTTGGGAAAGGTTCAGAAAAGGGCAACAAAAATGATTAGGGGTATGGAACAGCTGCCATATCAGGAGACGTTAAAAAGACTGGGACTTTTCATCTTGGAAAAGAGACTACTAAGCGGGGATATGATAGAAGTCTATAAAATCATGACTGGTGTGGAGAAAATAAATAAGGAAACGTTAGGCCTTGTCTACACTACGGGGGGAGATCGATCTAAGTTACGCAATTTCAGCTACATGAATAACGTAGCTGAAGTTGACATACTTAGATCTACTTACCGCGGGGTCCACACTATGCTATGTCCACAGGAGACGCTCTCCTGTTGACTCCCCTTGCACTTCTCGTTTGGGTGGAGTACAGGAGTTGACGGGAGAGTGATCTGTGGTCAATTTAGCGGGTCTTCACTAGACCTGCTAAATTGACCGCTGATGCATCGATAGCCACGTGGCGATCCCCCGGTAAGTGTAGACAAGCCCTTATTTACTCCTTCTCATAACACAAGAACTAGGGGCCACCAAATGAAATGAATAGACAGCAGGTTTAAAACAAACAAAAGGAAGTATTTTTTCACACAATGCACAATCAACCTGTGGAACTCCTTCCCAGAGGATGTCGTGAAGGCCAAGACTATAACAGTTTTCAAAAAAGAACTAGATACATTCATGGAGGATAGGTCCATCAATGGTTATTAGCCAGGATGGGCAGGGATGGTGTCCCTAGCCTCTGTTTGCCAGAAGTTGGGAATGGGTGACAGGAGATGGATCACTTGATGGTTACCTGCTCTGTTCATTCCCTCTGGGGCACCTGGCATTGGCCACTGTCTGAAGACAGGATACTGGACTAGATGGACCTTTGGTCTGACCCAGTATGGCCGTTCTTATGTTCTTATGATATAGTCAATAAGAGGCTGAGAACTTTTTGAGGTTTGTGAGTGAAGAGTTTTATTGCTTATGTAAGTATAACAACACAGGAGTCCAGTGCAAGATACTATCTGGGTAAGATGGTAGCGGAGGAAAAGGCACAGAGAGGAAATAGAGGAAAAGAACATCTCACATGGGACCTAATCCATCAGCAAATGAAGTCAATAGGGATCTTTCCATTAATTTCAGTGGGCTTAAGGATTGGTCCCATAGTGCTAGATATAAGGAAGATTACAGACCAAGGAAGGTCAAATAAGATGTCCAGTCTCAGTCATAAACACATTCACACAACCCAGTCTAACACATTTGAGTTTTGAGTTTGTAAGTATAATTTGTCACTGTGGTCTTTTGCTCTTTGGGGTCGAGTCTGGCAGGGCTGCTGAACATGATACTTTGCTATTAACTATGTGTTAAGGTGAAGTAAGTCAAGGGGAGCAGGAACACCAGACTGGTGGCCAGGCAGAACTCTGTGCCTAGCATGATTCTTGAGGCATTGAGTAGGTGGCGGAGATTGTTTTCTTAAAATCCTTGGACACATTTCTTTGTTAGGGGCTGGATCTCATGCCTGACCCTGCTGTCACTTTTTTGTAAGTGCAGCAATTTAGTACGCAGCAGTAGCCACTAGTCATGGATAGATGTTGGAGTAACTTAAAATCCTAAAATGGCCCATCATTTGCATTTAAACAGATACACTGCTTATTCTCTACCTCTTCTTCCAGTCACATCTGTTATCCCTTCTGTACCCTAGTGCTCAGTTCATGGTGCTCAGAGGTTTCTTCTCATTGCTGAGCACTATGCTGATTTCTCCATACTATATAGAAAACTCTCTGCAGAGGAAATGAGTGAATGCCGAGTGCTAGAGCTGTGGCTCTGAATTGCTTTAAACGGCTAGCCATATTGAGACCTAAAGATGCACATAATAATGTTACATACTAACATCAGGCATTATTGGTACAAGTTCAGTGGAATATAAAATATAATCTTACCATCTGGGCATGTGTGAAGAACTAGGGTGAAGTCTAACACTCATCTGCTTGGAAAGAAATTATGTTTTTCTAAAACTGATTTTTCTTTAGGAGAATGACAATACAGTTACTCGGGAGCAAGCTGATTTTGGATTAAATGTGTCAGCAATCAACAGAGGTGGTGGAGGAGAAAGCACTCACCCAAGAAGGGTCAGTAGAAACTTTCTATGCACAAAACACATCTACGTGTATGAAGAAAAACAAAGAAGTTGTACACGAAGGTTTGATATGACTCTTCTGTACGTTTACATAAAATACTTCTTCTGTGTGGCTGTCTGAGGTCTCCCGTGTGTTTGCTGGTGGACTGTAACTTTTATCCTTAGCCCATTATTTGGCATAGTTAGTGCACTCTGTATAGAACTAAGGAACAATGTAGAAATAGAATAGAAAAGTCAACTCCTAATAGTAAAAATGGAAGCTGAATGTATAATTTTTTTTTCTGCTGCTTGAAAGTGGTGGACAGATGGTTTTGTAGTTAAAGCACAGCACTGAGAGTTAGAACACCTGGGTTCTTTCCCCACTGCTACCGTTGACTTCTTGGGCAATTGTCAATGGGGATTCTTGGGCAGAATTTGGCCTGTTGCCTTTTGTAGTTGGAGAGCTGTCATCCTGTTAAGCTTGCTTTGTACTATGTAATTCATGAAGTTTTAACTGTAGAATCAGATACTTTATTTAGATAGGATAAAGCCTATTACATCATTCTTTTTTCTTTCAGGGCCAAATAATTGACTTCCGTGGGATGATCCAAGATGCTATCAAAGGAGCATCAAATGAAGTAGCCTCAAACAGCCTTAATTGTGATCCAGATCCTTCAGTAAGGGATTATTATTTCCATCTAACAAAATTAACTTTAGAAGTAACTACGCACTGAACTATGCAATGGGGAACAAAAGTAAAATAAAATACCATAATTGACATGGTCCCAACTTCCAAGTAGTAAAGAAGGGTTTGAATTTCTGGAGTGGCTTATGTCCTTGCTGAAAAAGCAATGAATGGACACTAACACTCGTCTAATCTGTTGACATTTATGTACTTCCCGAACAGGGATGTTTATGGCAAATACAAATCACATCTTATAGTTCACAAATGTAGCACAATTTTCAGAGTTCCACAAAACAGATCTGGGTGAAATCCTTGCCCCTGACTTTGGGGAGGGAGGGATAGATAGCTCAGTGGTTTGAGCATTGGCCCGCTAAACCCAGGGTTGTGAGTTCAATCCTTGAGGGGACCATCTGGGGCAAAAAAAATCAGTACTTGGTCCTGCTAGTGAAGGCAGGGGGCTGGACTCAATGACCTTTCAGGGTCCCTTCCAGTTCTATGAGATAGGTATATCTCCACAGTTGTTATTATTATTTATTATTCAGTAGGGACAGATTATTTCCCTCTGTGTTCAAGTTCCAGCCAGCAGTTTCTTCTGTCTCCAAATTTATGGCAAGGTACTGACGTCTCTCTATCTTAGCCCTTCCCCAGGACACTAAAATCTGAGGTAGAGGTTTTCAGTCAAGGCCACCGCTGCCTGTCACAAGCCAAAGCCGCCAGCAAAATCACCCCTTCTCACCCAGTCTGGGGCTGCCTGTTACACTTGAAAGGAACTTCAGCCTTTAAAACAGCACATGAGAAAGTGTGATAACAGTCGTTTTTATATTCCTCAAGGGCCTTAATCCCTGCAAGTCAGGTTCTGCCATCCTTATACTGAGATAAATAGAACTGTTTGTGGAGTAAGGGAGCTACTTGCTGTGAGTAAGGGTGGCAGAATCCAGCCCTGAGTCATAACTTCACCCATTAGGACTTAGGGAGATCTCCTATAATGGCTTACCCTTATAGTGAAGAGCTATGGGGGCATCTCAAATATGACTTATTTCAGTGTCATTGTTATTATTCGTACCTTTAACATTTTTGCCTCGACGTGTTACTGTTTTGAAACTGCTTCATAATTTGTATTAAAAATTTACTGAAATACATTGTTGACACCCACTTACTTCTGTCTTTTTAGGAACGATTGTTAAAACCTCTGAGTGCTTTTATTGGCATGAGTGGTGAGATGAGAGAACTTGCAACGGTTATAAGCAGAGTAAGATTGGATCTTCATTTCAGTCATTTAGAGAGTATGGTTACTGTAGGTGTCTGAGAATGCTGTTGGTTTCTTTTTGTTGGTAAGGATAATGCTGATTCTTGAAGGTACCAGGCCAGTTTTTTTTCCTGGTGTATCTCCATTAAAATTACATTGATGATAAATTAGACCCAATGTGTTTTCCCTTTCAATGATGCTAGAAAAGATTTTTTCCTGGCTTAGAACACACACAAATAATTTAGAACACTCTTCCTCATGGGGCTGAGGGATATACTGACCACTCCATGCTGTTGGAGCTGTACTGACAAGACCAGCATTGTGTTTCCCTATGTCCTTTCTATAGATACGGTACATTAGTCAGCTGTAAGGAAAACCTTTAATATATTACCAAGATGGCTGAAGAAGTCAGTGACATGGATTAAGACCCTGGTTCAGCAATGTGGTCCCAATTAAGTCCCCAACAAATTATATTAAGGATGTGATTTTTCTTTTTATGCAAAAATTCATCTGTGGAACGCACTGCCACAAAATATTATTGAGGCCAAGATCTTAGAAGGATTTAAATGGATTAGATAATTTGATGAATTTAATGAAATGACTCTTCAGGTCATAGACTAATTATTATATAGAATGTTCTCCCTGGGTAGATTATTCCATAATTATCCATTAAGGAGTTTCTTGCACCTTGCTCTTAATTATTTGATACTAGCCACTGTTGAAGAGATGGATCATTGGTCTCATCCACTATGGCCATTACTGTGCATCCCTTAAAGCCAACGGCAAATCTCCATTGTCTTCAATGAGAGCCAGCCATAAATAGTGTTTTTTCTGGGAATTACTATTGTGTGTGTCCAGTGCTTCCCTTTTGTGAGCTAACAGTTACGAGCCTATACTGTACATTAAACAGTTTATATCACTAGTACTTCACATCCTGGTATAAGTGGGCTGTTTTGCTACTTCAGGGTTTATTATATTTGTACAGGAAAACATTATTTTTTCTAAAAAAAGATCAAATGTTCATTGCAGGACATTTATCTTCATAATCCAAACATAAAGTGGGATGACATTATTGGACTTGATGCAGCCAAGCGGTTAGTCAAGGAAGCAGTTGTGTATCCTATAAGGGTAAGGCTCTAAATAGCTTTGAGAAAACCAGTACTGGACAGCATTTCTGAACATTATAATGGTCAAAATATCACCAGCTAGTTAACTTTTTCCTTGTAAAGTGCTGTCCCATAGCTCTGACTGTATCTGTCCTTTTCTGAATGCAATTCCTAGTCAGCAAATGGAATTGAAGTTGACACCCCATGTAACTTTTCATATACAAATAGGCTGCTGCTGGATAGAAAAAGCCCAGTCCGTTAGTACTTATTCTGTGGGAATTTTGCCTAAAGAAAAGCTGCCAGACACATCATGCTATAGGAAAATGAATTACTGAAGAGAATAGCAACCTATATCCATTTATACAAAATAAAAACATGAAAAATACATTTAAAATAGATTTCATCTGGTTAAATGTAGCATTTTGTATGGTGAAATCTATTATGTAATTCTTTTATTTTTCCTCTCTTCTAGTTTGCTAGATTTCCTGCATGTACAGGATTGTTGCAAAAAATAGCATTTTGACTCAGATTTTATATTTTTAATCCTTGAATTACTCTTTTGTTTTCACAGTACCCACAGCTGTTTACAGGGATTCTCTCCCCTTGGAAAGGATTATTACTATATGGACCTCCAGGTAGGTATAGTTTTATACTATAAATATAGGTGTATCTACATACTGTATATTGCTACTTTTGTTTCTATCCAAACAGATGAATTATAAATGCATTTTAAGAGCTTCATGATCCAATATACTCATATAACAAATTTACTTGGTGACATGGAGTTTAGCCCTTCAATCTACCTCTTGCCACATCCAGAGTTCCCACAACTCTAGAATATTTCTACACCTAAATCCTCCCTCCAACTAACACTCTTGACTCCAAGTGTAATCAGAGCATGTCAATTTCACATTGTTGCTCCATTTGCCATAGTTGCCAATAGTCCTAATTTGGCTGGGACTGACCTTCAAAGAGAGATAAATCTGGCTTGGACTATCCCTTCCTGGAAAAATGTCCCAGCTCCCCCTCTTCTTCATTTAGGAGTTAGTTTTGAAAATGGTGTTGGTCTCCTGCTAGCAGGGATGGAGGCTGTCCTGCACCACAACACTTCTGCAGTCTCTCCAAATGCTCTCACTGTCTAGACTGCTCTCCACACTATCTCTGTCACCCTCACAGGCACACTGGAAAGTTGCCTAGACACTGATGGCTGGTCTACACTGAAAATTTTCATCAGCATGCAAAATCCACAGCTGTGAGAGAGACAGTTATGCTGACCTAACCTCTGGTATANACTGGTCTACACTGAAAATTATCAGCATGCAAAATCCACAGCTGTGAGAGAGACAGTTATGCTGACCTAACCTCTGGTATAGATAGTACTAGGAAGATTTTTTCCATAGACCTAGCTATCGCCTCTCAGGGAGATGAATTAATTACAGCGACAGGAGAACTCCTCCCATTGCTGTAGCAAGTGTCTACACTGTAGTGTTTTTAGTGTTGACATAACCCGAGAGCATCTGGGGAGTCTGTAGAACTATTAGTGTGTTAGACATGCTGCTACCTGCCCCCAGTGAAATAGCGTTGGACCTGGTCTTGTATGTGCTTGCATTTATTTGCCGCAAGACAGCCCATTGAGGTGCTCTGATCATTTCAATATATAGTACCTCAGAAACTGTTTGAGTATATTTGTCAATAGTGCTGTGACTTGAAGTCCTGCATTACCTGCTTTTCTCCAAATAGTTCTAATTGCATTTCCACTCTTGCTGTCCGTGTTCATTTTCTGACTAGTAAAATGATGAAGGGAGTTATTCCTATGTTTACATTTTATTTAGTCAGAGTGAATTTCCTCATCCCTGTTGCTTGTAGGTACTGGAAAGACTCTGCTTGCTAAGGCTGTTGCCACTGAATGCAATACAACTTTCTTCAACATTTCAGCGTCCACTATTGTCAGCAAATGGAGGGGTGATTCAGAAAAACTTGTCCGGGTAAGAATTGTTATCTTCATATTCATTGTACTCTAACAGGTGTCATGTAACTAGCTGGAGAATAGGTGTTTTTTAGTGGATTGAGCACTGAACTGGGAGCCAGGAAATGCTGTGGTTCCTCTGATATTGATACCCTCTGAAATCTTGGGCAAGTGATTTCATTCTCTGTTCCAATTTCTCCTTCTGTCAAATGGGAATAATATTACTTTTATGAAGTTGTTGTATTGACTGGATTTGTGGGTGTGTTTCAGCTCTGTAACATAAGATGAACCAGATCTCCCCAGCACTCAAAGATTTTTGACATATTGGATCCCAGGCAGGCATACTAAATTTTGAGATCTATTGGCAGTAAGTCCTCAGTGCGCCCCACCCCCTACAAAGTTCGGGTTTCAATTCCTTTCTGATTGCAATCAGCTGAGGAGCTCCCTCTGGGAATGGCAGCTGTCATGGTCTGTTCCAGACTCTGCCACTGTGACCCAAAGACCTCTTGATGCCAGCTGGCATAGGGCACAGAGGTACATCAGGATAAAGAGATCCCCCCGGGTTCACCAAAAGGGGTCATGTAAGGTATGTACTGAAAGCCTGCGTCACACTGATCCTCATAACCATTGTGAGTTGTTTGTATAGAAAATATGTGAGGAGTTATGTGTATATGCTGAAAAATATGTTCTCTAGACCTTATAGTTAAAGGCAGGTCACCCTAAGGCAGTGGTTTTCAACCAGGGCTATGTGTACCCCTGGGGGTACTCAGAGGTCTTTCAGGGGGAACATCAACTCATCTAGATATTTGCCAAATTTTACAATATGCTACATAAAAAGTAGGGCTGTCTAGCAATTTAAAAAATTAATCACGATTAATCATGCGATTAAAAAAATTAATCACGATTAATTGCGCGATTAAACAATAATAGAAAACCATTTATTTAAATATTTTTGGATGTTTTCTACATTTTCAAATATATTGATTTAAATTACAACACAGAATACAAAGTTTACAGTGCTCACTTTATATTTTTATTACAAATATTTGCACTGTAAAAAAGAAAAAAATAGTATTTTTCAATTCATCTAATACAAGTACTGTAGTGCAATCTCTTTATCATGAAAGTTGAACTTACAAATGTAGAATTATGTACAAAATAATAACTGCATTCAAAAATAAAACAGTGCAAAACTTTAGAGCCTACAAGTCCACTCAATGTTACTTCTAGTTCAGCCAATCGCTCAGTCAAACAAATTTGTTTACATTTGCAGGAGATAATGCTGCCCGCTTCTTGTTTACAACGTCACCTGAAAGGGAGAACAGGCGTTCTCATAGCACTGTTCTAGCCAGCAACGCAAGATATTTACGTGCCAGATGCGGTAAAGATTCATATGTCCCCTCATGCTTCACCCACCATTCCAGAGGACATGCTTCCATGCTGATGATGGGTTCTTCTGGGCAACAATCCAAAGCAGTGTGGACTGACGCACGTTCATTTTCATCATCTGAGTCAGATGCCACCAACAAAAAGTTGATTTTCTTTTTTGGTGGTTCAGGTTCTGTAGTTTCCGCATCGGAGTGTTGCTCTTTTAAGACTTCTGAAAACACATGCTCCACACCTCGTCCCTCTCAGATTTTGGAAGGCACTTCAGATTCTTAAACCTTGGGTCAAGTGCTGTAGCTATCTTTAGAAATCTCACATTGGTACCTTCTTTGCATTTTGTCAAATCTACTTTGAAAGTGTTCTTAAAACGAACAACATGTGCTGGGTCGTCATCTGAGACTGCCATAACCAGAGCCGGCTCCAGGCACCAGCTAAGGAAGCAGGGGCTTGGGGCGGCCAATACAAAGGGGCGTCACTCCGTCCGCTATTGGGGCAGCACGTCCAGGTCTTCAGCAGGAATTCGGCGGCGGTTCCCTCAGTCCCTCTTTTCCTCTTTGAGCTGCCACCGAAGAGGAAGAGAGGGAGCGAAGGACCCGCCACCGAACTGCCGCCGAAGAATGGAGCGGCGCGATTGAGCTGCCGCAGATCGTTTTGTTTGTTTGTTTGTTTGTTTTTGTTTTTCGCTGCTTGGGGCAGCAGAAAACCTGGAGCCGGCCCTGGCCATAACACGAAATATATGGCAGAATGCAGTTAAAACAGAGCAGGAGACATACAATTCTCCCCCAAGGAGTTCAGTCACAAATTTAATTAATGCATTATTTTTTTAACGAGCATCATCAGCATGGAAGCATGTCTTCTGGAATGGTGGCCAAAGCATGAAGGCACATACGAATGTTTAGCATATCTGGCACGTAAATACCATGCAGTCCTGACTACAACAGTGCCATGCGAACACCTGTTCTCATTTTCAGGTGACATTGTTGTGACGTGTCATTCCATATTCTTTATGAAAATATGCTTATGATATTAATATGACATAACTGAGATATACTTTATGCAAATGGCTCATGTGAGATATCATTGGAAAGGTTATGATTTACTAAATGTGATTATCCTATTTGTATGCATGTATAATTTCTGTATCTGAAATTAGGAATATTGACTATGTATCTGTATTTCAACTATGCTACTTTGGGTGACGCCCACTGCTAACACTTCAGGTACAACAATGGAAAAGCCAGACAGGGCAGATGGCCCATCAACAAGGACAATGGACTGTAAAAGAGCTTAGTCTTCCTGTGAACGTGTGGGTTAGCCTGTGAAGAATGGCTACAAGGGCCCTACAGAGGCATGTAACCATGTTACCTGAGACTGGAACCCATCTTGAATTCTGTACTTTTCCACAAGAAGCTAGGGGTGGTCAAACTAGGAAACAAAGGCTCCCGCCTTATGCAAATCCTATTTAAGGGTGGGGAGTGAGGTAATCCAGGTCATCAGTTCTCCCCTGCTACCTCACCCAAGATGACTGCTGGAAACAACTAAGACTGAACTGGGGGAAAGAACTGGGCCCAGGCTGGAAGGGCATCTGGCCAGTGAAGATGATTATTAGAACCACATTTAGGGTGAGAACTTGCATGTAACCAGTTTCTTTAGTGTATTAAGCTTAGTTTGCGTGCTCTGTTGTATTTTCTTAAGAATCTGCCTTGTTCTGTCTGCTACACCCTTAACTACTTAAAATACACCTGTTATAGTTAATAAATTTGTTTCTGGTTTACAATATAACCCAGTTTATGTGATTTTCTAACTGGGGGAGCGAGAAGTTGTGTACACCTTCCTCCACGCTGAGGGAAGAAGCAAATTTCATAATATATCTTTGGGTCTGTACTTCAAGGGAGGTGGACGTCTGAGTGCTGGAGCAAGTCCCTTAAACTGAGTCTTCCCAGAGCTGATCTGCAGTTGGGTGTGGCCCTGCGTGTGTGTGTTAGAGGAGGTTTTAAGAGCCTGGCTCAGCAAGACAGGTTAAAGGGGGTTCATGCTGGCAGAACAGATAGACTCAGTGGTATCTCAGCACATCAGGTGACTTCCCAAGGGATCCAACCCGTCACAGTAAATAAGAAGCGGGCAGCATTATCTCCTGTAAATGTAAACAAACTTGTTTGTCTTAGTGATTGGCTGAACAAGAAGTAGGACTGAGTGGACTTGTAGGCTCTAAAGTTTTTAACATGGTTTTGTTTTTGAGTGCAGTTATGTAACAAAAAAAATCTACATTTGTAAGTTGCACTTTCACGATAGAGATTGCACTACAGTTACTTGTATGAGGTGAATTGAAAAATACTATTTCTTTTCTTTTTTACAGCGCAAATATTTGTAATAAAAATAATAACAAAGTGAGCACTGTACACTTTGTATTATGTGTTGTAAATTGAAATAAAATATTTGGAAATGTAGAAAAGCATCCAAAATATTTAATACATTTCAATTGGTATTCTATTGTTTAACAGGTCGATTAAAACTGTGATTAATCGTGATTAATTCATAATTATATGGTAAAAATGAGAAAGGGCGCAATTCTCAGTAATAGTGTGCTGTGACTTTTTTGTATTTTTATATCTGATTTTGTAAGTTTTTAAGTAAGGTGAAACTTGGGGGTACACAAGACAAATCAGACTCTTGAAAGGAGTACAGTAGCCTGGAAAAGTTGAGAGCCACTGCTCTAAGGTAGTATGCTTTGAGAGAAACTTCTCCTGACAGTAGTTGAGACACACTTATCTCCCTGGTGGACCACTGCTTATTGTGTGTCTTAAAATAGAAGTCTATTAGCATATTGAGTCAAATGCTAAGGAAGAGCTTGTGGAGGCTTCAGAAGGAAATTAACAGGAAGAGGTAAACCACAGGATTGGGGGATAACCTGTTTTCAGGTCTGGTCTTGTCTGTCTGAGGGTGCAGAGAGGTGCCTTGGCATGCTTCCGACTGTGAAGACAATCTGCTAGCAGTCTTGATCTTATGAAAGGGGGATCTCAGCCTAGGGAAAGGACTGGGGTAAGCTATTCTATAGGAGACTGGGGAATGTCTTGTGAGTTAGTTTATGCTCTAGAAAGAATGTTATGATTTTGTTAGCCTTTATTTGCCAGAAGCTGGGAATGGGCGACAGAGAATGGATCACTTGATGATTACTTGTTCTGTTCATTCCCTCTGGGGCACCTGGCATTGGCCACTGTCGGAAGACAGGATACTGGCTAGATGGACTATTGGTCTGACCCAGTATGACTGTTCTTATGTTTTATATGTAACCATTTGTTTCCAATATTCTCACTCTATCACTGGAATCTCTGTTCTTTGATGATAGATATATTTATAGTGAAAACAGGAATAAGTTTAAGTGCTGTATGTTAAACAGAGTGGTGATCCTTCGAGGAATCTAATAAGCTGGTGTGCTGTTTCTTTGGGAATAGAGAATCTGAAAGTTTAGTGACTGTTCAGTAGATCAGGGGCTGGGGACTCCAGAGGGATGCTCGGAGGACGCTGGGCAGTTTGTGTGTGCCTATCGCTAAACTGCACGTTGAGAGGGAGGCCTGGAAGGTAGTGCTCGTGTTGCCAGAGGATGGTGGAGTCGTGCTGATCCATAACAGGCACAGACAAAACTTCCTTATGCTAAGGGCATATGGTATCAAGGTGCCTTACAACCCTGGGTACCTCTGGGAAGTATCACAGCCATCACTACAGTTGCTTGTGGCACTTTACTGGCAAATAAAAGTCCCTACAATCGTAAGCCTAAATTAGACCTAACACAGTCATGGGGTAACAAAAACAGGAAATGTGGAGGCAGATTAATTACAGCAATTTAGGATTCCGACAAGAAATTCAGCATTAGGGACAGGCAAATATTTTTCTTCTTTTATGGTTGCTCCATTTGTTTTTTCTCAAATTCTTATTTAAAAAAAAAAAAAAAATCACAAAAATTCCAGTGAAAGAAACTAACAACATTCTGTTGATTAGAATAATGTTCTCATCAGGAAAAATAAAAGAATTACTTTATTCTGATTAAGAGAATATTGTTTGTTTTTCTTCATTGGAATTATTATTATTATTTTTTAAAATAAGGATTTGAGGGGGGAAAAACAAATGGAGCAGCAATAAAAGAAGAAAAATATTTAATTTCTGGTAACAATTTAGGATTTCCCCAGAATCCTTCGATGGAATCCTTTTCTTCTATCCCATTATTCTCCGTGTACTTGGCTAGGATTTAGAGGGAAAGATTTAAATGTAAAGATAGGATTATGTGTGTGTGTTCTTTATCTCTCCTTTTATAAACCTTTCAGAATTAAGGAAGGACTCCGGGACCCTCTACCAAGTCAGAACATTTATTCCATTTCCCCACCCCACTTCCCCAAAAGGTTTTTGTGATGTGTGCACTAATTTGTATAATTATCTAGCTTTTGTATCAATGGCCTTTATCACCTTTTTGCTTGCCACAGTTGTTAATTCTGTTTTGTGGATTCTTTTCTTTGAACAGGTGTTATTTGAACTTGCCCGATATCATGCTCCCTCCACAATTTTCTTGGACGAGCTGGAGTCTGTAATGAGTCAGAGAGGCAATCATCCTGGGTAATTGACGACTTAGCTTGCGATAGCTTCAAAATAATACTTTTAAAAAACTAATTTATATTCAATAAGTGCTTTGATTGGGTGCCATAGAAAGACCTATAATTTAGATCCCATTGACAGAATAACTATTTTGAGTTGTATTTTAACTGTAATAATTTTTGTTTTAGATTTAATTTTTTTTAAATAACTTTCCTTTAAGCCCATTTTCAACCTGTAAGGCTCATGCCTGAATAATTCCAACAATAATCCACTATGACTCCATAGATATCAGCATAAGGGGTGGTACAGAAGAACGCATGACGAGCAGAGTGGGATTAACTGGGATATGTTGGCCTAGGAAGAATATGAGTGGGAGAGGGGTACAAGAATGCAGTTATGAATATCCCTTAAAATAAGAAGCTTGGACTGGAGGATGGGGAAACAGTGAAAGGATTCACAGAGGGAAATGAGAAGATGACCTTTGACTGCAACCTTTTGGATGGGCTTATTGGGGGTGATAGGGAGAGAGACAGTAAGGCCAGAGAGGAGGCAGTTGCATCACTGTGTAAAGGAATTACTCTGGACAGGTTTGTAGCCGCGAGGATGAAGCAACATTAATACTGCCATCCATAACAATACACACAGTTAAAGTTTAAGAAAAATCAGAAAACGGATGGGATTGGGGGCAAAAACAACGTATAGATCAGGGGTAGGCAACCTGTGGCACGCGTGCCGTAGGTGGCACGCGAGCTGATTTTCAGTGGCACTCACACTGCCCGGGTCCTGGCCACCGGTCCGGGGGGCTCTGCATTTTAATTTAATTTTAAATGAAGCTTCTTTAAACATTTTAAAAACCTTATTTACTTTACATACAACAATAGTTTAGTTATATATTAAAGACTTATAGAAAGAGACCTTCTAAAAATGTTAAAATGTATTACTGGCACGCAAAACCTTAAATTAGAGTGAATAAATGAAGACTCGGCACACCACTTCTGACAGGTCGCCGACCCCTGGTATAGATGTTTTTATTACAGTATGTGCATAGGGTGCCTGTGCCGGTGCGAGACTCACCCCTGCGGCGCCTCCTCCTAGCATCTTGGGAATTAGCTCATTTCCAGCCTTGGAGCGCCCTCTGCAGGCCAGTGTCCTGCTGCCGCTTGGCCCCCCGTGTCCCTCCCTGGACTCCAGTGCCCCTTTAGCCAGGGGCTGCCCCCTGGCAGTACCCCCACCAATCTCTATGGGTCTCTCCTCTGTGGGAAACCCCACCTTGCCTCAGTCTGGGCTACTGCCAGTCAACACCAAGCCCCCGCTCCAGACTGCAGTGTAAAAGCCACTCATCATAGGCCAGGGGGTTCAGACCTGCTACCTTCCTCTGCCACCCAGTATCTCTCTGGGCCTAGGACCAGGCCCTGCAGCCTGGGGAGTTGCCAGCCTGGAGCTCCCCTGGCCTTTCCCCAGCCCTGCTTCACGCTAGTACCCTTTTGGGCTCAGGCACGCAGCTAGGTCCATCTCTCTCCTCAGCTAGAGGGAGACTCTTCATGGGCCTCTGGCTCACAGCCTTTTTATACAGGCCAGCTGTGCCCTGATTGCGGCGTGGCCCAGCTGCAGCTGCTCTGCCAATCAGCCCAGCTTTTCCCCTGCCCCAGCCAGGGCTACAGTGCCCTTTACAGAGGTTTCTAGATGCTTTGCATACCATGTCCAGGTGTTTATATGTCCTCTTAAAGAATGTATACAGTACACTGCATTATAAAGATGCAACTTGTAATCATTGCCAATTAATGGCTATAAATTATAGGCCAGCTTTTGCCCTCATACTTTCTTTTATAACTCTCCCTGACTCCAGTGAGGATGGATCGAAGTGGGGTACATATACAAGAATGAGGTTATTTTATTAAATATTGATATAGCACCATATGTCAAGATAACACTTTACAGAAATAGGACCTGATACCTGAACTGCAGAGCATACACTCTAGGCTTTCTTAGGGCTTGATCTTGTTAGGTGCTGAGCACTTTGGATCCCAGGCCTCAGTCCAGCAAAGCACTTATGCACTTGCTAAAATGTTTTACTGTATTGAGGCCAGAGTTCTTAGCACATTGCAGGAGCAAGCTCTTAAACCTCATCTTTTCTTAGGTGGGATTCCTAACCCTCTGTCTCAAAGAAAGAAGAATGTGTTTGGCTTTTACTGTTTCAGTTCTTCATGGTCTGTTTTCTCAGGAGCAAACAAAAAAGGCATGAAGTGTACTAAATTCAGTAGTAAATATGTCTTTCTGTGCCAATTTAAATTCTCTCACAAACTCTTCCTCTTTGCACTAGTTGCACTGAATACATCGACAATGTTAATATGTTAACTGCAACCTTTACTTCTCTATAAATTCTCCTACATAATGCTAACCCAAGGCTTAGCAACATTTCCCTCTAAATACCAACTCTGGTATTTACTCAGTTTTTTGTACTAATCTTTATGCAAAGATAAAACAAAATATATATTTTTCTTTTACTCCATTAATAGTGGATTTACTCCAAGCTAATATACTGAAGTGAGCACATTTAAGTAATCATCAGGAAGCTTGACTTAATGCTTAGATGTTAGCTAAGGGTACTTAATCATGCTTTGAATTGGGACAAAACTGTGACTAGGGGTCAGCTGCTCTGAATGACAGTCTAAATAAAGGTGATTGCATTAAAGCACTGAGCAAACAACATTTCTCTGAATCTTGGTAGTGGTGAACACGAAGGAAGTCGGCGGATGAAAACAGAATTATTGGTGCAGATGGATGGCTTGGCCCGATCTGATGATCTTGTATTTGTTTTAGCAGCTTCCAATCTGCCATGGTAAGAGATCCAGAGAGTACATTTTGAATACATTTGCATGAGCCTCTAAGCACAGATAAAGATTTTATTTAGACTTTTGCAGAAAAAGCCTTGATATTTGGTTAAAGCATTTAAAGATTAATTTGGAGCTTTCACTTTTAAATTCTACAATTCTTGCTATTTGTGCCACATGAGAATAATCCATAATCAAGTCGACATATGCTGGTGTGACCAGCTGCTAATATTTAAAATGGAGTATTTGACTTTATACCCAAGTTATTTACTATGTTTAAGCTAAGAAGGGCTTCGGCATAGAACTGTAAGGTGCTTAAAACATCCAGTGCTTAGAAAGATACTCTATAAATAGGTTGGATTTTATTGGTATTAATATGTGACTTTTAAAAGTTGGGGGATAAAACCCTTCAGTTTCTTTAATTTCATTTAGATCTAGAAGAATAAATGGTCTGTTAATGGAAAACACAATATAGCATCATTTAGTGTCTTTCATACAAAATGTATCCTCAGATATCTAGAGTTCAGAAAGAATAGCAGAGGGAGAGAATAAATTACATTTTATGAAGCTAGAAGATCCTTTCTTTCAGAAAAACCTGTGGGATGAGGGTAGAGGGTAGGAAACTCAGTAAGATGGATTTTTTAGAAACCATCCATGCAGCTGGGAAAGCCCTTGTGGGGCATAGAGTGGGGTTCTGCAGGGAAGAGATGCATGGAGGCGGGAAATAGCTAAGGAGGGTGCTGCTTTCCCCTAGCAGCATGACCTCAGCAGGGGAAATTTGATGCCCTTTGCTAAGTCCTCTGCAGTTGTGAAGTAGCAGCCAATGCAGGAGTGTGTCTATCTGTGTTCTTATATTGTGCCCATCACCATAGCATCTATAGTCTAGGAAGCAGCATCAATTCCTAACGGGATACATTCAGGACAAGCTGGGGAACAGTGCCACAGAAAGTGGCTGATTCCTAACTCCATACATCTTCCTGCACCTAGCCATCATGATCCCAATTCCTGTGGTGCACCTATATAAGGTCTCTTTTATAAATTCCCAGTGAACACATGGGGAAAATGGAAAGAGAGGTAATATTTTCCCCATTCCTGTGCCCCCTAATGCATTTAGCCTGAATTGGGTTGCTTCAGGTCATCTAAGCAGAAGAGGACCAATCTGGCCTCAGCCAAAGAGAAAGATGATGTATAGTTGAACTGTTCTGATTCCACTCAGCACACGTACAAACCAGTTCAGTACAATATTTTTCTTACTTGTGAATACCAATATAGTTTTCCTGCAGAAGTTAGTTTATCAAATGCAGTGTATCTGTATTGCTTTATATGCCAAGTCTAATGATAGAAGAGAATGCAGGGAGAAAGCTGTTGTAGCCATGCACTAGAACAGTGGTTCTCAAATTGTGGTCTGTGAAGCACTTGCTGGAGGTTTGCAGAGAGCTGGCAGATCACATGGTGTTGGTTCCTTCTTTATTTCTTACTACTAAAATGAATTTAAAAGATGGCAAATATATTGAATACTTCCCTAGCATTACTTTCCTCTTTGAGCAAGTACTGTAGTTGATACGTGATCATGAATTGAAGGAGAGGTGGTCCATGGGGTCACGAATAAAAGGGAAGGTCAAGACAATCTGTATTAAACTATGGCGCACAGTATGAAAAAGTTGAGGACCCCTTAGCCAAACAAAAAACTTCTGTTTCTACTCAACAGACGTTCACAGAAAAGTATCAGTATTAATAAATGACTCTTCAGTTTTACATAATAGTGGCAGCGCACAGAATCTGACTGACAAGACCATCCATTTCTGTAGCACTTACTTAGCTATGCATTGTGACAACCATATAATGATGCCATCTGAAAGTGGCTCAAGATGAGTGAGGGCTGCACACCCACAAGAACCACATGTTTTGTTGCTGGGTTTTTTATTTTGATTGGTGGTTCTCTGGCTGATTTTCACAAGGACACCCTAGGGGCATTTGTTGGAAGAGCCTCATTCTGTGACTGGAGATCCTTGTTCTACGACTGGTGAGTTGTCATTTATATTGCAGCATACCGTTTGTCTGAACAACTGCAGTCAATGTACCCGCAACAGCTTTCATTCAAATGTATGTGAAAAAGCCTTTAATTACAATGCATAATTTAATACACATGTACAAATCTGTGTGTTACATCATCTCGATCATAACTTTCCAAGAGGATATAAAATGGGTCTTCACTAATACTTTATTCCCCACCAGAGTTGGAACTAATTGATCCCTTTGTAGGCACTTTCATCAGAAAGGCCAAGGACAGAGTGGATACAGAGAATGAACTCCCCTCTTAACCTATAAGTGGTTTCTCCAAGTCAGGATTGAGGCAGGTAGAGTTTTCAAATGCACCTAAATTACTTACGTGCCTGTCCAGTTTTCAAAAGTGACGTAGGCACTTAGAAGCTTACATCTGATTGAAACTCAGTGGGACTTAGGAATTTAAGAGCACTTAGGTGCTCTTAAAAATTTTATCCTGCATGTTTTACCTGCTGTGGGATAAATAGACAACTTCAATATCATAACAGCACCTTTTGTGAGCATTAAATCAACAATAAAAAATGAACAAATCAATTAAAATAAAGGTCTCTGCATTCTCCTTTCATCCTTATATATAATGGTTGGTGATTCTGTGGTTATATGCACAAAGAAAATAAAAATCAAAGCCATCACCTGCCTTTTATGCATTTAATTGCAATACTTATTATGGCACATTCTGTGCTGACTTACTATTTGGGCAATCCTGTAGATTTAAATCAGTGCAGACTCTGGCCTGTTTTGTATTACAATACATACAAGAAAAATAGATCAGAATAGGATTAATTCCATTCTAAAACCACTAATATCCAATTGTTTAACAAAATACTTCAAGATAAGTAGCTATTGCACATGCAAATAATTATATTTTGAGGTGAACGGTTAATATATTAATAACCCATTTCTCCTGATGTGGTTCATTAGTAATGTACTATAAAAATGGTAATTTATTACAGCATCATTACCCTTTAAAAAGAGAAGCTTTGAACAACCCATAGTTCCTTTTCATGCTCAATTGCTGAAGTAGTCCTTGAGGTAGCTAAGCTTCATGCAGCAGTACAATATTAAAGGGTGTTCAGTCTCTTTAGAAAAGTCAAGTCTTCATGCCCATGCACACTCTAGTGCAAAGGGAGAAGTTGGGACTGTCAGAAGCCGTTGTGACGTTGCACTCCATATGTTTTATGGAAATATGCTTATGAGTGTGAATATGATGTAACTGGAATATGCTTTATGCAAAAGGCCTCTTGTAAGGTATCATAACAGGTTATAAACTACTGAATATATTCCTCCTATTTGTATGCATGTATCATTCTTGTATCTGAAGCTAGAAATATGAAGTATAACTCTGAGGGCCTATTGTAGTTATGCAAAGTGTGGGCCATTAATGGTGGTTTAGAATCTTGATGGCTCCCATTGACTAGGACAAATGGTTGTAAATGGTTTATTTACCTGCAAGCCTTCCTGTGTATGTGTGGGCCAACCCAGGAAAAATGGAGACTAGGGGTCTTACAGTGACATGTGACCATGTCACATGATATTGGAATCCATCTTAATCCTTGTACTTTTCCATTGATGAGGCGGGGGTGGGGACAAGCACAGACAAAAGATTCCCACTTTGTGCCAAAGCTATAAAAGGGGGTGGGGCAGGACAAAGGGGGGCTGCCAGTTATGAGAAAACCACTGCTTACCACCTGAGATGTCTGCTGGATCTAACAAAGACTGGACCGGGGAAAGGATTAGGCCCAGACTAGGAAGGAGTCTAGTCTGTGAAAGAAGCTTTTTGGAACATCTTTAGGGTGAGATATTACCTGTAATCAGTTTCTTAATGTATTAGGCTTAGACTTGCGGGTTTTTGTTTTATTTTGCTTTGTGACCTACTTTGTTCTGGCTGTTATTACTTGAAACCATTTAAATCCTACTTTTTATACTTAATAAAATCACTTTTGTTTATTAACAAACCCAGAGTAAGTGATTAATACCTGGGGGAGCAAACAGTTGTGCATATCTCTCTATCAGTGTTATAGAGGGCGAACAATTATAAATTTACCCTGTATATGCTTTATACAGAGTAAAACAGATTTATTTAGGGTTTGGATCCTATTGGGGTCTGGGTGCTGGAGACAGGTAACCTGCTGAGCTGTTTTTAGTTAAGTCTGCAGCTTCGGGAGCATGGCCCAGACCCTGGGTCTGTGTTGCAGCAGGCTAGTGTGTCTGGCTCAACAAGGCAGGGTTCTGGAGTCCCAAGTTGGCAGCAAAAATGGCCTCAGAGGTAATTTCAGCACATTAGGTGACAGTCCCAAGGTGATTTCTGTGGCTGAAACTGTAACAGCTGTAAAATGGAGTCTAGAGACAGCAGGATGCCTGAGGAACTGGACCTTACAGGCCTCTGTTGAGGCAACTATGAGGTTGACCTCCCTCAGTGTGTTTTCTAGATAAAAAGATCATCATATGCATCTGATCTTTGTATGTGATTTATAATCTCGTTATGGGAATAGCTGTGCTAAAGTGACAATAGTTTTGACTATTTCAATATTTAATTTTGGACCACTTCACAATCCAGAAATGCTGCAAAGTTTGCACAAATGACCATTTTCACATTAAAAACGTAAAATTCAAAATTGCACATTTTGAATCCAAAATTAATTTACGTTCAAAGTAGATTTAGAAACTTGGAATTTTGAAATACTTGAATTTTTCTGTGTGTGTGTGTGTGTGTGTGTATATAAGACTACAGCATTTTCATCTGAAATGGTCCTAATTTCAAGCAGAAACCCCTGAAAATTTCAAGAAATTACACAGTGTTCTAAAAGATTAAATAAAATACCAAGACATTTTCAATGGGACTACTTGTGTGTCAAGTTACTCATGCATAGATGTTTGGAGGACTGGGACATAAATAAGGATTTTAAAAGTCTGTGTGAAATCTAGTTCCATTGAAGTCAGTGGCAAAGTTCTCACTGACTTCACTGGGGCCAGGATTTCACCCTCTAACTTTAGGCACCCAGGACCAGATTTAAAAAAAATCTCAGCACCCAGCAGTTGCCAGCGAGACCCATTGCAGACAGGTCTGCAAAAGCACTCAGCAATCAGAGGACTGAAATCTTGTGAGAACATGGCAACTTATTTTGGGAGCTGATGTTTTCTCAGAATCTGTCCCCCAGTTTTGGAAGTCTTGCCTCTGAAGTTTTAGAATTTCATTTCAGAATTTTTAAACA
Organism: Platysternon megacephalum; assembly: GCA_003942145.1. Lineage (NCBI taxonomy): Eukaryota > Metazoa > Chordata > Testudines > Platysternidae > Platysternon > Platysternon megacephalum. The sequence goes on from QXTE01000073.1 coordinate 3,074,429, forward strand.
CATTTTTAATTTTTAATTAAAAAAATTAAATAAAAATAAAAAAAATAGTTTAATTTTTAAACTGGTCAGATTTTGCCCTCCATTACACCCAAGCAACATGGGTGTAATCTAGGCTGACCAGATGGGATGAAGAAAATATCGGGACACATGGGGGGGAGAGAGTCCCGCCGGCGGAGCAAAAAAAAAAAAAGAGTGTGAAATATCGGTCGGGACGTGGGACAAACACCTAAATATCAGGATTTTATCGGGACGTCTGGTCACCCTAGTGTAATCTCATTGGCTTGTGTGGGTATAAATGAGGGAAGAACTGGGCCTAGAGCATTAGATGGAGACTTCTGTAAATATGAATAAATACATTTAATTTAGAAACCTTCTTTAAGTGGGTGAAATCAGTGTACCTGCTCACACCAGCACTGTGTCTACTGGTCTTTTCTTATTTTTCTTAAATACTTGTTGGGCTATGTTCAGTCCTGGTGTAAGACCACTGACTTCAATTGAGTTAGGCTTACTAATATCAGAGCTGAATTTATATATGAATAGTTTTGCACGTGAATTGGGCTTTTGGCCCTAGGAGGTAGTGGAGTGTAGAAGGGAGATGGAGCGGAAAGATGTGAACAAAGTAGTACAACAGGGCAAACAGGAAGTGGTATATTTGGGAAGGAATTGGAGCATTGTTCTTACTCATTTTCATTGGATTCATATTTATTTTTATACACTGAGGGGGAAGGTTTGTGGAACCAGGAATGACCGAGTACTAATCCCCATGATCATATTGACTCCTCCTGTAAGTTTGGGAAGTCACTCAGCACATCTCTGTGCCCCCTTCCCTTCCCTGCCCTCCCAACAAATCTATACATTTGGGGATAATACTAGCCACATCCCATGTTAAGCAGGTGATGCTGCACACATACACACGGTAAACTAGTTGAGGTGTGGAGAAGGCCTTGAAGAGTTAAAGCATTATATAAGTGTGAAGTCTTATTCGTTAGCTCTTGTATGCCCGTTGATTTCCCTTAGTTATGTAATTAAAGAATGTATTACCCAGCAATGCATTTAGTGAGTTGTATTTATTTCACGTATTTGACCCTACATATATTTGGTGGTGGTGAAGAAGGCTGATGACAATGATTTGTACTTCTGTAGTGCTGTTTGGTCAGCTGTTGATCACAAAGGTGAGTAAAATGGCTTAGCAAGAGGGGGTTACCCTTATCCCCCATTTTACAGCTGGAGGTGACTGAAGCACAGAAAGATTGTTACTTTCCCAAGGTCATACAGAGTCATTTGCAGAGTTAGGAGTAGAAGCTAGGTTTCCTGAGTCACAGGCCCATGCTCAGCCTGCTAGACCATGGTAGTCTCTGCTGAGGAGAGTTGTTTAATTCAGCAGCAGCTCTTCCCTTTGGGACAGTATCCTGAGCACTTGTCCTAATTTGCTCTTGGGATTTGTAGTGCAGGAGATACCTGGCTAATGCCAAGTTATACTGTGTGTCTCACAAAAATTAGGATACAGCCCTACGTGTCATTTTAAATATTTTTTTTATGCCTCATTTTTTCAGCCTTGTACTGAACTAGATTTTAAAAGATTTGTTTATCTTGGATGGTTGTTGATCCGATGAAAAATTAATACCAAGATGCTTTTAGTTGAATGGAAAAGAAGTCAAAACAAAGCGCTTTATGCACTCTTATCTACATTGCAGTATTTGTTAGAAAGCTTATTGATCTTTCCATTCCATTCAGCAATCCCCTCCTTGCTGCCCAGCCCGGCTTCCTGTTACTCAGCACAAAGCAGTGTGGTTTATTGACAAGTTACTTGTTGAAATGATTAAACATCATTAAATAAAATAAAGGCCTAGTTAACTAAAAGATAAAGTGATCCTTAACTATGCTGTTCCCCCCCTCCCCCCAGTACCTTTGAAGTCTTTCCTAACTCATTGATTAGTTTAATTTACTAGCATAGAATAGGATCATTTGCCCTTCCCTTCCCACCCAGGCAATGGTCAAAATGTAGGAGCGGGGACATAGCATTGATTAACAAACAGTTCTGAGGGAAGAAGCCAAAGTACTAATGGTACATTGAGAAGTATTTTCTCTTCCATAAGTATGCTGACAAAGATGGGGTCAAGGACAGCTAGACCACAGAATCTAAGTCAGGCCTAGAATTGCCCTCTGCTAATAAGGTCCTTGCCGGCAGTAGATTGCAGGGCCCTAAGTTCCTTTCTGCTGTAAGAGATAGATCATAGACTATCAGGGTTGGAAGGGACCTCAGGAGGTCATCTAGTCCAACCCCCTGCTCAAAGCAGGACCAATCCCCAACTAAATAATCCCAGCCAGGGCTTTGTCAAGCCTGACCTTAAAAACCTCTAAGGAAGGAGATTCCACCACCTCCCTAGGTAACCCATGGATGGAAGCAAATAAAAGTAAACCCAGGCAGACAAGACCCCACAGGAGCAGACATGGGTGTGCAGCACCAACAAAGCAGGTGCTGTCTCTCCCCAGAAACACCTCAAGCCAGCTGTGCATGGTCAGGACTTCACAGCCCGGGAGCTGTGTTTGAGAAGGATGGAGAACCCTTACTCTTTGTTGCATTTCCTTCCCAAACCAGTGGGGGTACTACCAGCAAGCGCAGTAGGAGCTAGTACTCCACAGAGCACTGCTTTTGCGACATTACTATTATTAACCAAGCACCATATCCTCCTGTGGGGGGAAAAAAAAACTATGGGCAGAGGGTTCTGTGTTCCCCTCAAGCAGTCCCCGGCTCGTGCTCTCCTCAATAAGAAGCGTTGTATGTATTTAGATGGAACAAAGGGCCCAAAGAGTCAAAGGTGTTAACACAACTCTAACTGTCCAACTTTAAACAGCTGTATAACAAGATTCGAGGGGAGGGTTGGTATACAGAGACTTCAGCTTGCAACCACACCATTAAAAATCCTTTTAAACCTTTTGTTAAAGACGCAATACATAAGATTAGAGATACAGAAAAGGAAAAACAGTTGAAGTACTTAAAATGTAAATGATTGTCAGGCTTTCATTTTAAAAACATCTCTTGTGCCTTTTAGCGGAAGAGAATTTGTAGAAGGAAACCAGGATGTTTACCAGTCTTTTAGATGGTCATAACTGTGCTGTTTGGGGAAGAGAGAAGAATTTTGTTCAGAGGGGCTAGATCAGTTGTTAAATCCTGGTCCTGTTTCCTAGAAGGCAAAAAAGACACAGGCGGAAGAAGAAAGAAAAGAACCATGAAGATAGAAAATGCAGCTTCTGTCTCTGGTGTTGATTCTCATTTGCAAACTCACTGCTGAGAAACACAGGCACCGTGCACAGTCTGATCAGCCACTCTGAGACCTGGCAAACTTGTAGCAGCATCAGGTTGTTTAGGGCATTGCATTTAGCCTCCCCTTTCTGGTCACAGGCTTACTGCAGTGTTGCAAAATATGCAGTTTTGCCAGCTAAGCCAGACTCTTATTAGAGATAAGGAACAAGGCAAGTGATAAGAAGGAGCTATAAGGTGGGGAAGGAAGAGAACACACATGGAGAGAGATGTGACAAACTCTCACATCCCCCGTGGTAGTTGGGATTTAGCCAGATGATGAAGAGGTTGCAGTGTCATATGGTGCCCTCTCTCTGGCCCTGTCCGATCAGGACATCTCTCAGATTAGGACGATGAAGGCCTGGGGTCCTAGGAGATGTTGGTAGCAGCAGTGATGGTGAAGCTTGCTCCTTTTCCATCTTTCAGTCAGCCAGAATCACAGCCAGCCTTTCCCCTCAGAGTCTCTTTCCGAGGACCTGAAAAGGGGAGTGATGGGCAGAATAGCCCATCCCCTCATTATTTAGTCCATCAATTAGGCCTAATTTCTAACACACCAGTTTTGGTCCATTGATTTCTGGTCCCATAAGTCTCTTGTTTACCAGGATGATCTTAACATAATCCTTATATCAATAGGCCTTTTTGTTTGAACTGTCTCTCTTCTGCGTCTTTTCCCATCAAGATTTATCATTGGTTATTGTGACACTTCATAAGCTTTCTCACATTTGAGTTACAATTTGTCGCTGACAATTATTACAAGGGAAATAAAAACACAGCTTCCAAACTTAGTAGATCCCCAAGGATTTGCAGAGAATTTGGTTGCCCCTTGGCTGCAAGAGCAATGATTTAGGATATCTATACATATTGTATTTAAAATGCTGAGGACACTTCATTTGAATTGTGGGCATGGAGGGGTTGGGGAGAGAACATGGCAGTAGCAGTAAACAGAAAAGGGGAAGGCTTAGAGCAGGGGTAGGCAACCTATGGCACGCGAACTGATTTTCAGTGGCACTCACACTGCCCGGGTCCTGGCCACCGGTCCGGGAGGCTCTGCATTTTAATGTAATTTTAAATGAAGCTTCTTAAACATTTTTAAAACCTTATTTACTTTACATACAACAATAGTTTAGTTATATATTATAGACTTTTATGGAAAGAGACCTTCTAAAAATGTTAAAATGTATGACTGGCACGCGAAACCTTAAATTCGAGTGAATAAATGAAGACTGGGCACACCACTTCTGAAAGGTTGCCGACCCCTGGCTTAGAGTCATTGAATGTAACTGACTTTACTTGGTACCCATTGAAAATGTCAGCACGTGGGTTTCCAGCACCTGGATTCCTTCTTACTAAGAAACATTCCAAACCAGACAAAAATTTTGGAGTGGATGGCACTGGCTTGTTCCCTTCTCAGTCACCTGCTGCATTTAAAAAGCAGGTCAGCTCGAGTGAAACCCAGCGGTTGAATATCTGCCTTGACATGAGAAGGGTAGTTGGCATTTTTCATATCTGTAAAGGAGGGACCCACATGGCCTCAGAACTCTATGTGTTGTTTGCCTAGTGTTTTATAGTTTGATTCTAAGAGTCTGGATAAGTTACAAGACATCCATTCAGCCCCTGCAAAGTCACTTTAGGGTTTTCTCTTTGTTATCCTTAAATCTTGTTGTCAAGTATGGGAATATCACTCAGCCTGGTTGGAAATGCTGTGGCTAGATGTTCTGCTGGCAGCCAACTGTTCTGCACAGACTGTGGGACATATTTTGAGACTCGATGGGTGTGGCTTCACTGCAGAAGTAACAGGTGATCAGCAACCTGGTCCGAACACCAGGTTAGCCTAGCCCAAGTGAGACCAGCCATACCTGAGTTACTGTGCCCTGCTTGGTGCTGCAACCCCTGCCCTCAATGTGTGTCATTAGGATGTCTGGGGGCGTATCCCATGGTTCTTTGTGCTGCAGTAAGCTGAGGTGCTTTACGATTCTTTCCCAGTGAATTGTGGGAGAATTCAGAACTTGTCTTTTCTTTGGGACACACAGGGGAAATTATAGGACTCTCAGCAGTCCGGTGGTTTGGCCTGCATCCTCACTGCAAAGTGGGCACGTCAAAGGTTATGTCTGAACATCACCCCCTTGGGATGAATGCAGGCACCTCACTGACCTCAGACATCACTCCCTAGGCAACAGCAGGCCCCTGCTCTGGCTCTGGGGCTGGCCCTCTGGCTGCTCTCATAGCAATTCCACCCCATCCAGGGGACATAACACAGTCCAAACACGAAGGAAGATAGTTCTTCTTTGAGGGATGGTCCCTATGTGGATTTCAAACATGGAGGCATATTCTAGCGTGTCTGATCTCAGAGGGCTCAGGCTGGCAGTGCTCTTAAGCTGTTTTCCAGGACCTAACCCACTGCCCTGTGCTGGGAGCTCTAGCTCTGCTTCTTTCAGACTGCCTCCCCCACTGGCCTGAGTTCCTCCCTTTTAAGGGCCCTCCCCCAGGCCTGACAAGCTGCACAGGTGCAGCAGGGGTTGGGGCTGATTGTGACCACAGGAGCTCTTTAACCTCTGGTTGATTGGGACAGGGATATCTGCCCCACCACAAGATGTTACCAGCCCAAAGTGAAAGTGGCAATCGGGCTTTAGCCTGCTGGGCCAGCTAGCATGGGTAAAAGCACCACCTCACACAGCTTGAGAGGTTTGCCCATGTAGAGCGGGATTAGGAGCAACACCCAAATAAGAGCCTGAGTTAATTCTGCAGTGAAGACTTATCCTAAATGCGGGCTTGGACGCTAGGCATGTACTTGAGAACCTAGATGTAGCCAGGCTAAAGGACTGTCATTGCAGGTGAAGGGGCAGATCGGCACCTGGTGTAAATTGTAGCTATCATAACTTACACCAGCTGAGGATCTTCACCAACAGGATTTCTAGCGTCCACAGCTCTGCTTCCTCGGGCCAAATGTGGACAGTTGACTTTCCAAAACAAAGTCACAGCATGAGAAAGCATCCGGCTGAGGAGGTATCCCAGCATGCCATGTGGCTCCTTTGTTTCGTAAACATTTCTCAGATAAACTCAGCTTGAAGTAGGTGACGTAAACCCCTTATACTGGTAAGTAGGACATATCAGAATAAGAGAGAATTAAATGTGAGTTTGCATAGAAATCCATTTTGAATTCCTAGCCAAGTACATCCCTTGTGAGGCGATGTATTGGTATGGGGGGTGGGGGGAACACAAGATTTCTCTTTCTGCTTTGGTGTCTGTTCCAAAAAAGCCCTTGTGGTGGGTGAAATTCACCCCTGAGCAAAAGAAATATGCAAGGCCTAGGCACCACTTAAGGCCTAGTTATCTGTTGGCTGCTGTTGCAGTCATATACAATAAACATAACTCAAACTGGCGACAAGTATCAATAAAAATATGCATTGATTTTAAAGTTCTCTTATTTATTTATCAGGCCTCAAGTAGAGTGTATTTGAATGAATTTCCCAGTTCTTCTTTAAGATCTGAATTGGCTGGGTATTTGTTTTAAATCTGTGCTTACTCAGTCTTTGCCTGCAATCATATCTCGTGAACCTGATAGGTTCTTTCTAAGGTGCTGAGTACTACTGCTCCCAGTAACTTCAGTGGGAGCTGCTGGGTGCTAAGTATTTTTGAACATTCACTTGTTAAAGCACTTAAATGTGTACGTAGGAGCTTAATTTAGGCACCCATTTAAAAAAATTTAGGACTGTTAATTAATCGCAGTTAACTCACATAATTAACTCAAAAAAATTAATCACAATTTTAAAACATTAATCGCGATTAATCTTAGTTTTAATCACACTGTTAAACAATAGAATACCAATTGAAATGTATTAAATATGTTTGGATATCTTTCTACATTTTCAAATATATTGATTTCAATTACAACACAGAATACAAAGTGTACAGTGCTCACTTTATATTATTTATTAGAAATATTTGCACTGTAAAAATGATAAACGAAATAAATAGTATTTTTCAGTTCATCTCATACAAGTACTGTAGTGCAATCTCTGTTGTGAAAGTGCAACTTACAAATGTAGATTTTTTTTGTTTGTTTTGGTTTTGAGTGCAGTTATGTAACAACGTTAAAGTATAGAGCCTACAAGTCCACTCAGTCTTACTTCTTGTTCCACCAATCGCTAAGAGAAACAAGTTTGTTTACATTTATGGGACATAATGGTGCCTGCTTCTTATTTACAATGTCACCTGAAAGTGAGAACAAGTGTTTACATGGCATTTTTGTAGCTGGCATTGCAAGGTATTTACATGCCAGATATGCTAAACATTCGTTTCGTGCTTTGGCCACCGTTCCAGGGGACATGCTTCCATGCTGATGACACTCGTTTAAAAAAAAATAGTGTGTTTAATTAAATTTGGGACTGAACTCCTTGGGGGAGAATTGTATATCTTCTGCTCTGTTTTACCCGCATTCTGCCATATATTCATGTTATAGCAGTCTCGGATGATGACCCAGCACAGGTTGTTCATTTTAAGAACACTTTCACTGCAGATTTGACGAATGCAAAAAAGGTACCAGGCAGAGATTTCTAAAGATAGCTACAGCACTCGAAGCTGAACTGGCTTCCAAAATCTGAGAGGGACGAGCATGCTTTCAGAACCCGAACCACCAAAAAAGAAAGTCAACTGTTTGCTTGTGGCATCTGACTCGGATGATGAAAATGAATATGTGTTGGTCCACACTGCTTTGGATGGTTATCGAGCAGAACCCATTATCAGCATGGACGCATGTCCTCTGGGACAGTGGTCAAAGCATGAAGGGACATATGAATCTTTACCGCATCTGGCATGTAAATATCTTGCAATGCCGGCTACAACAGTGCCATGTGAATGCCTGTTCTCACTTTCAGGTGATATTGTAAATAAGAAGCGGGCAGCATTATCTCCTGCAAATGTAAACAAACTTGTTTGTCTGAGCAATTGGCTGAACAAGAAGTAGGACTGAGTGGACTGGTAGGCTCTAAAGTTTTACATTGTTTAATTTTTGAATGCAGTTTTTTTTGTACATAATTCTAGACTTGTAAGTTCAACTTTCATGATATAGAGATTGCACTACAGCACTTGTATGAGGTGAACTAAAATACTATTTTTTTATTTTTACAGTGGAAATATTGATAATCAAAAATAAATATGAAATGAGCACTGCACGCTTTGTATTCTGTGTTGTAATTGAAATCAATATATTTGAAAATGTAGGAAAACATCCAAAAATATTTAAATAAATGGTATTCTATTTTTGTTTTAACAACGCGATTAATCACGATTAATTTGTTTGATTGCTTGACAGCCCTTAAAAAATATGTATCAGTGGGAAATGCTATTTATTATTTAAAAAATTACATGAACAATCTCCAATAGTGACAGAAGTAGGATTCACTGTTAGGTCAAAAGTTTGTTGTAGATAAGCATTTCCAGCTCACAGTAACTTCACTGGGTGTTTTCCATACATAGTGCCATAGCCATCAGTGCAAAATTCCACAGCATCCCATTTACACTGCTAACCAAGGGCCAAATTCTGCTATTAGCATGAATGTGTTAATCTTACATGTGGTGAAGGGACCCTGGTTCCATTGAAGTCAATGGCAAGATTCCTATTGACTTCCATGGGGCAAGGATTTCACCGTAGGGGTCAGAAAGGGAAGAGCAAACTCATGTTGTTTTGTTTAATCCCTGCCTACTATCCCAAATTCCACCAACATCCTGGAATAGCTTGCTGTCTGCTAAAATGATAAGCATGAAATAGTTACTGGTGTGGTGATATAGGTTGCTATAATTAGGGTTCAGAATCAGGAATGTGCAGTTATTCACAGTGCTTTTGTTACACTCAGCCTGTCTGGCTGTTTGCACTGAACAAGGTACCTCTAAGTCAATTTCACACTTAAAAGGTTTTCGTTGCAACCATAAGGACTAGAAAATGTTTTAAAATGAACACTTGAATTCTACAGGAATGGAATACTCAGTAGAAGATTGGAGAACTTGTAGGTTTGTTATATGCAAGTGACACCTGATTAACTGAGATGGGAATTGTTTTTGTTAATACTTGTTAAGCTCAAATGCTTGAAAAACAGTTAGGAGAAAAGAGATCTTTTAAAATAGATTTACACCCACAGCCTTTGGATTAAGGGCTGAGAAAACCTCACACACAGGATACATGAGACTTCCAAGGAATCCTCCAGTATAACCAAGGAAGATGAGACTTGATAGTATTGATATTTTGTAGGAAAAAAGAAGTAGAAAGAAAATAAAATATTTTAGGGGTAAAAAATTCTTTCATGCCTTTTTTATGCATCACAAAGAAGCAAAAATACAAATATGGGGCACACATCAATTTTTGTCTTTTTCTTTGCAAATCATCTTTAATAATCTGAGACTACTAGTGTTTTCAGCATCTTGGCACCTTTCTCTTTCAATGGTTTGCCCATTCTTTGCAGCTTTTAATAAGGATGCTCGGCCCTGTGGGAATATTATTACTATTTATTTGTATTCCCATAGCACCTAGGAGCCCTGGTCATGAATCAGGACCGTTTTGTGCTAGGTGAAAACACATTTAAAAAAAAAATGGCATGTGCCCCAAAGTGATTATAATCTAGGTTTTGCATTTATTGCACCTTTCATTTGAAGATCTCTGAGCAATTAGTTAATCCTCACAACACGCCTCAGAGATGAGTTGTAGTGTCCCCATTTTACAAAACGGGGTAAACCAAGGCACAGAGAGGTGAAGTGACCTGCTCAAGGCCAGACAGTGAACCAGTACCAGAGCCAGGAAAAGAACCTACAACTCTTGACTCCATATTCCAGGTCCCTAGATCATGAGTCAGTAACCATACAGATAGAGTTAATTGGCAACAATGTGTGATGATGATTAATTACTATTTTATAACCAGGTTGAAAGGATCACCAGTAAAGTGGCTTCCCGCAACAAGCAGCTTAGTTTTCAGAAGTTTGGGATCCGTACAAACACACAACCTTGCTGAGAAGACTCATCCCCGTTTTCTTTCTCTTTAGGGAATTAGATTATGCCATGTTGCGACGGCTGGAGAAGAGGATTTTGGTTGACCTCCCAAATAAAGAGGCACGACAGGCTATGATTCAGCACTGGCTGCCCCCAGTGAGCAACAGTGGAGGAGTGGAGCTGAGAACGGAGCTGGAGTACAGCTTGCTGGGTCAGGTGAGAAGACAGCAAAGCGGGTGCAATTCACCACTGGCAACTCAGACTCCTGAAGTTTTTCAGCGAGGGAATTGTGGGAATGTGGTGAGCCTGATTCTGCTCTCATTGAAACAGGTGTGAACTATACATGCTACAAGTAGCATCTGTAAACATGGTAGCCGGGGGAAAGAGAATAAAGCTCAAATTATGAAGGTGAATGATTGAACGTGGGTAAGATGGGTGGCTTAGGGACTCTTTCTACAAGGGGACATCAATGAGAGCTGAAGGTATTGAACTTGTCTCAGTAGGTGAAATCGCCAGTTTCGCATGACTCAACTTGAAGTCAGAGATGTATTTTGATGCCGGTATTGGGTCAACTATTCACTGTTTCAGACGTAAACACAGAAAAAAATTCCAACAACTCTATACCTCCAGCCCTTCCTAACACCACAGTGGGGTCTTTCGGTTTATATCGGAGATGAGCATGGTACAGCACTCTGCTGAGTAGGAAGAATTTGTCATGGACACTAGTGCAGTATGAAGGAGCATCAACAAAGTGAAAAGGCTCAGCAGGGCATCAATCTCCAAGAGCTCAGATATTTTTCTTACAGAGCCTGAATTCAGGCTGTCGTCACCCATAACCTCTGCTGAGAGTAGCTAATACTTGCTCAGCTGACTGTGGTTTAGTTCTGTTCATAGAGACATACAGAATGTTTCAGTTTCTATTTCAAAAATATTTTGTCTATGAAATTGAAACATAATTCTTAATCTTTAACAAATACAATGCACTAGAACTGCAAACATAAGGTTGTAGTACCAGCTGCCGATTCTTGTGAGCCTTTGGCCCTGTCCACGTTCTTATCCAACTGTGGCACGATTATCAGCTGAATCACTGGCTGGAACGAGTTTCAGAGTAGCAGCCGTGTTAGTCTGTATCAGCAAAAAGAACAGGAGTACTTGTGGCACCTTAGAGACTAACACATTTATTTTAAGCTTTCGTGGGCTACAGTCCACTTCTTCGGATGGCTGGAACGAGAACTTCATTATGTACAGCTTGGTACAAGCTAGGCCATGCTAAGCACTCAGGATGGTTGGGTTTTCATTTAAAGATGATTACACAGGGCCAGGATTTTTAAGATAAAGGCAAGCATTTGCTCACACACATTTGTATATATCCATTCATTTGTGCCTGTGCCAAGTGGCTATTTAGGCACATGCTTTGCCAATTGAGTGCCTAAGGTGCACACAAATATCAGATTTGTGCTTTTACTATGTATGTATGTGTGTGTGAAGTACACGTGCATTGAAGGAAGTGTGTGGTTGCGCATGCCTAAGGACTTGTCTACACACAAATTGGCACCAAAATTGCTTTAATTTTACACTTGTTATTTTTGTGTGTGGACACTCTTTATTTCGGATTAAGAGTGGCCAAGCTAAATGGAAACAGGATGCTCTTAACCGAAAATAAGAGTATCCACATTCAGACTTGCAAAAGATGGGATGCAAAACAGTTATTTGGGCGCAGGTTTTTTGCAGAGCAGCCCTAATGTTGAAAATCTGTCCCATTGGTGGTGGTTGTATCACAGTAGGGCCTGGAGGCCCGTTGTACTAGGCACTGGACAGAAACAGAGCCTAATCTAGAGCCCATTAAAGCCAGTGAAAAGACTCCCAATGACTTCAGAGGGCTTTGGATCAGGTCCAGAATGAGTTTACAGTCAAAATAGGTAAGACACAAAGGGTGGGAATCAGGCACAGAGAGATGAAGATTTTATTTTACCTGAAGAAAACTGTCCTTAAAAAAAACAAATGCCTGATTTGCTAACACCTGCATAAAGCAACTCTGCATTCAAAGCAAGAATGAAGTAACATGAGAGTATATACATCCAGGCGCGCCGCCAGCTTCTCCGGTGCCCTAGGCGGCGGAAGGTCCCGCCCCCAAATTTCCACGGTGGGCCGGGGCGCCGGCGCCCCCCAAATAGTAGTGCCCTAGGCGACCGCCTAGGTCGCCTAATGGGTTGCGCCGGCCCAGTATACATCACGTGCAATGATTTGTAATCCTGTGAATTGTGATCTTGTATTAGGAGACAGACGGGTACTCTGGCTCTGACGTNATACATCACGTGCAATGAGTTGTAATCCTGTGAATTGTGATCTTGTATTAGGAGACAGACGGGTACTCTGGCTCTGACGTTAAACTGGTCTGCAAGGAAGCAGCTATGCGGCCAGTGAGGAAAATCTTCAATGCTCTGGAAAATCATCAGCCAGGTACAATAGCTCTGATAGAGAATCCTATGTGACAAATGCTGATCTGTCGTTGTAACACCAGGCATTATATATTCACGTACCAGTAGGTGGAGCTCTCTTATTTGCTTAGAAAAGTTTTAAACTGTATGTTTGTAAAAACCTAATTAAGCCAACATTTCCATAACTCAGGTCATCTGTTGAAGCTGTCAATCTCTGTGCACTGAACACAATGAGAACCATGTTCTCTCCTGCTATATCCAATCTTCTGCTTAATGTATTAACCGTTAAGTATGTTGCATTATGCACTGGCTTAAAAAGAGTATCTCTTAGCACTGATCAGCATCTCATTCACTTTCAGCATTTGGTCAATTTTCTCTCTCCAGGTAGCAGTAATTTACCCGAACTCCGTCTGGACACGGTCACAACAGCAGATTTCCTGGATGTGATCGCTCACACCAAGCCATCAGCCAAGAATTTAAGTCAGAAGTACATAGCCTGGCAGAGAGATTTTGAATCTGTTTGAAATAGCTTTAGACTTTGAAATCAAAGATACCCACTATCCAAAATGGCATCTGCAATTGGGGTTCAGCTACAGATAGAGGGAGTGAACTATGATGGAAAAGGAATTACTATTATTTTTTTCCTTCAGAAAACTGTAGAAGAGAATCTGTACTTCCAAAACTGCAAGGTGCATTTTTAATTTACCATGTTCAATGACAATTAGAAATTGTTATTCTTCATGGAAAAGTAATGTCTACAGTGAATATGCAATGAAGATTCTAGCACTAATTTTATGCATAAAGCCTTATAAATTGATCAGTCTTGCACAATCTTTATTCATTGCAAATGATTTTCACTTCTTAGGGGAAGAGGAGCAAGAGTAGAAAGCTTATGTCAGGAATAGCAAGAAGATTAGGGGTTCACAATACTCAAACTAGTGCATCACAACCAGTCTGGCATTTTACTAGCAAGGCTGTGCGATTGCCAATGAAGCATAAGAGACTTTTTTTTAATCCCCATCTGGGATTAAATTCAACATTTTATTATTGCCTGATAGTCATGGTCAACTTGGTGCAGTTTTGGTCCGTGATATAATTTGTTCATGTATCGATGTCCTGATGTGTTTTATCCATCCCATTCAATTTGGTTTTGGGTTATTTTTTACCCACCTAGCACCAATGTCATTTGCTTTTAATAGGGTGCTGTAGTGCTCATCAGTATATTACTTGTTGAGGAATCAGCGCCTAATTTAAATTACATATTACTTACTTATTAGCACATGTAGCTGAGCTCTGTTCTTAATAGTCTTTCATCCTCCCTTTTCTCTCTTTTTTGCTGTTCATAAACTGCTAACTGGCATCTTTAGATGCCAGGATTTTTTAGGTGTTTACCAAGATTGAAGATGCACATGCTGAAGTGGAATTGTAAGTGGATGACAGCTGAGGTGATGTATGGGGTTAGGAATATTTGTGAAGCTAGCGACACTTTTATAAGGAGGATGAAGAATTTTATGGTCTGTTGCTACTTATTTATTAGATTTTCAGTTTAAAGCTTAATAAGGCATCCTAGGCAACTGAGGCAAAATTCTTTCGTCATAGAGCTACTTTAAGGTGGGTGCAAAACTGGTTGGAAAACCATTCCCAGAGAGTAATTATCAGTGGTTCACAGTCATGCTGGAAGGGCATAACGAGTGGGGTCCCACGGGGATCAGCTCTGGGTCTGGTTCTGTTCAATATCTTCATCAATGATTTAGATAATGGTACAGAGCAGGGGTCAGCAACCTTTCAAAGAAGAAGAGCCATTTTTTTGTTTTTGTCTTTGACCAAAATATTTCGAGAGCCGGATCACATGCAAAGCTACTTGTAGAGTTAGAATTTATCAACTAATAATAATTGAACATATTAAAGTTATTACTACTCACCAATACTTTTAATGCGACTTCTGCTGTTGGACAGCCTGCCTGAGCCCTGCTGCGCCACCAGCCGGGAGCAGCTTGTGGTAAGCACCTCCCGGACAGAGCCTGCGCCTCGCACCCCGTCAAAAAACGGCTGCCCCCAAAGGGGCAGCCAAAGAGCCGTATGCGGCTCCGGAGCCACAGGTTGCCGACCCCTGGTGTACAGAGTACACTGATAAAGTTTGCGGGTGATACCAAGCTGGGAGATGTTGCAAGTGCTTTGGAGGATAGGATTAAAATTCAAAATGATCTGGACAAACTAGAGAAATGGTCTAAAGTAAATAGGATGAAATTCAATAAGGACAAATGCAAAGTACTCCACTTCGAAAGGAACAATCAGTTGCACACATACAAAATAGGAAATGACTGCCTAGGAAGGAGTACTGCGGAAAGGTATCTTGAGGGGTCAGAATGGACAACAAGCTAAATATGAATCAACAGTGTACCACTGTTGCAAAAAAAGCAAACATAATTCTGGGATGTATTAGGAGGAGTGTTGTAAGAAAGACACGAGAAGTAATTCTTCTGCTCTACTCCGTGCTGATTAGGCCTTAACTGGAGTAGTGTGTCCAGTTCTGGTCACCACATTTCAGGAAAGATGTGGACAAATTGGAGAAAGTCCAGAGAAGAGCAACAAAAATGATTAGAGGTCTAGAAAACATGATCTATGAGGGAAGATTGAAAAAATTGGGTATGTTTAGTCTGGAAAAGAGAAGACTGAGAGGGGACATAACAGTTTTCAAGTAGATAAAAGGTTGCTACAAGGAATTCTAATGAACAATGCCACATTATGCAGTATTCATTTTTTAAAGTGTACAATAAGCGATGCTCCGGGGGGAGGGGAAGGGATGGGGGGCGCAAGGTGGAAGTTTCGCCTAGGGCGCAAAATATCCTTGCACCAGCCCTGCTCGTGCCCCTGACACCCTAGGAGAGCTTATGGTGAACATGGCCACAAAATAATGCTGCCTTTGGAGCCTTTGCATGTACCCATGTGGGGATGGGGGCCCAGAGCCTAATGGAGCAGCTACCCACAGTCCATGTTAAGTCACACCAGAAGGGGATGCCACCACAGGAAGAGGAGGATGAGGGTGAAGATGAAAGGATTATGTGACTGCCAGAGATGGTACAGCACATGTCTTCAGCGGTGGAGCTATTGACTATATTTTTAAAAACAATCTGCCCAGGACAGAGAAACAAGTTTTGCACAGATTTAATGACCACAGTGGAGGTTTGGCAAACAGGGCTGTGGTCATAGGGGATTGCATGAATGAAGGCACGGCAGCAGGGGGGAGAAAGGACACAGAGTACAGTCAAGGAGGGAGGGACTTGGGCTAAGCAAAGAGGCCAATGAAGAGGAAAAGGAGATAAGGGGCCAAAAGTCAAAACAAGGGGCTTGAATTTGATCCAGGAGACAATAGCACTGGATGACAGATGATTTTTGCTGCAGAGTCCTGGATGGATTGGAGGCGGGACTAGGCAAGCATCAGGAAGGGCACAGACATGCAAGTTGCAGCAGTGAGTGTGAGCTGGTCAAGGGCTTTCAGTGGGAAAGGTGAAGGATAGGAGGAGTTTGGAGATGTGGAACTGCAGTGTGGTTCATGAGCACAGCCTTGAAATGCTGTTTGAGTAGCTAACTACTATTGCACAGCCAAATGTGGTAGCTAATCAGGTCTTTGTATTGGAGTAGGGTATGAAATCCAAGATCTGATTATGGAGACCTTTCCTCCCATTCTGAAAATGGGAAAGTAACTTGGAGCTAAACCACTGCCCTGTACCCTTTAAATGACTGCATTCCCTTTTAGGAACCATATATTTCTAATAAACTACCTCTTAAAGGTCTCAGTCTTTTTATATCCCTCCTCTAATCCTCACTGTTTTACTAGCAGTAGATGCCCCTTCCCTGTTAATCTTTTCCAGATGTCCCCTTTTGTGGCCCATATGTATAAATGTCCCCAAATCTGCTACATACCCACGCCTACTTCCCTCTCATGTGAAAACCCCTCCTTACTCCTGCCTCAGTTACATTTTCAAAACACTCTTAGAAAATCTCCCAAGCACAGCATTTTCTTTCCTTCTGCTCACTATTGTCTTTCCTCCTCACACCAGCTCTGCATTTAGGTCACACTTACATGGCACATAACATCCTTGAGCCTTCTGTTGGCTTATATTTGTCACAGATGCTATACAGGGATTGGTTGGCTGAGTGAATTTACTCAGCACTGTGTGTATTAGTTAGTTGGGTAAGGGAGACAGATCCTTTAGGTGGCCCAAGGAAGGGCTCCGTTATCTTACATAGCCTTTGACTTTCACAGGATTTTGGGACGAGAATGTGGGAGGTTAGGTTGGAGTCACTAAACTCAACCACATTTGCAAGAGTAATTTCAAGTCCTGCTGGGAAGGGACAGAGGAAGATTGTGCACTGTTTTTGTTAAGCACTGGACAATCACTTATGGTTGCTTATTTGTATAGCAGTAGCACCTAGGAGCCCACTCATGGACCAGGAGCCCATTGTGCTGGACCTTGCCAAACACAGATCAAACAGACAGCCTCAGAGCCAAAGAGCTTCCATTATTTCTTGCATGCCCAATACGCAGCTTGCACAGCCCACACATACATTCATGCTTCCCCTTTTGTCATTTGCAGAAATTTGCTCCTGTGAAATGTAACCACCCACAGAGATTATAGATAAACCTTCTTTCCTTTAGATAGCGCCTGCTACATATTCATTATATTTTTTCTTAACAAGAAGCAGTGTGGCTTATTAACACAAAACTATATTTTCAATAAGGTGAGTACTACAGTGATGTACAATTACAGTCTAATAACTTAACACTCAGGAGCACTGTAAAACAACTGGAAAGGACTTTGATTATTACAGCTTGCAAACGGACCAGGAAAGCCATTTACCATCATTACAAAGTTAGTTCATTGTGGTAGATTTAACACATGCAGGAAGAACAATACATGCTGCAGAATGAGATTTCATTTTACAGCTGTATTAACCAAGTGCTTAAAAGCTTGAATCGGTCCCATGGGTTTTGAAGGATTTTTCTCCTAGCATTAGAAAGAAAAAAAAAATGAATTCTTGCAATTGTAGAGTTAATAGGACCCTGCTGAAGTCTAACTTCAAAAATTCATGGCCTATAAAACCATTAAGGACCAGATTTTTGTTTCTGTACCATTCCTGTTAATAACAGCATCTAATTAAAACATCTGTAAAATACTGATTGTTTGAATTTTACATAAAACTTGAAAAAACAATTGTTACCTGTTTGAATAGAGGGAGAGAAATCAGCAGTGACTGGTATCAGTAATGGTAATATCATAAATTGTAAGATATTCCTAATGTGTACCATCGCTACATTTAAATTAGTCAGATCACAGCAGAGAGAAGACACATGGTAACTAAAACAAACATACATGAACCAACAAAGCTATCATCATTTAGGCTAAAAATGGCTGTTATGCTTTGTTGATGTTTATTATCTTGGCACATTTCTCATGGGTTTTATAGTTTAACTAACTTGGCACATTTCAGATGGGCTTTTTAAACAGTTACTTCCTAAACAGTCAAAAACAAAGACTGTGAATTTCCCTCCTTTCCCGACATGATACAAGAAAGCAAATTGTTTCATCTGCTGGTTGGTTTCCCTCCACCTGCCATCTGACCTGATGAACACTTGGGAGACCTACTTTTCCACTCTCTCTGTGTTCCATCTTCAGGGAAGTAAGAGAGTTTACCAATGATTTGCCACTGGGTTGCACATCAGTATCATTTCCTTTCAGTGCTCTGCAGTGAGACATGCTCATTGCCTGATTGCAGGTGTGATGCACACATTGTGCTCTGAGTTTTATTTTGTGAGGAGGAAGGGAGGCAACAATGTCAAAACAGAGTCAAGTTTCTCCAAACTAAATGCTTCTCTCATAGCAGATGCTGTAGGATATGGTCTACTGCTTGTGGGAAGCTCTCACAGGTCAGGTAAGGAGCTGGATTAATTTTGTCTTCATCTGCTGCTCGATATTTACCTGAAATAAAAGAACAAAAAGGTGCTTTTTAAAAGCTGCTTTAGCTGCCCTGCCAGCCTGAAGTCTTCCCTGGAGCTAGGAGAGATTTTGTCCGATGCTCCTATCACTTGTACTTCACAAACAACAAGGCACTATAAAAGGGGTACCCACTTGGCATTCTCCTTGACCTAATGCATCACCGATGGTCTTCACAGACGTAGGCTGAGATTCATTTAAGACTCAATTGAGATCCCCCCCAGGGGCGGTTTGACCAAAACCCAGACTCAGTTTTGCATTTGTTAAAATATGTGCTGGAGTTGTTGTTCCAATATGGCTCTATTACAGTGAACAAGTGTATCACAAGATGTCAAAAATCCACGCAGTACTTACCAGTCTTTACTAAAATACCTAGCATGCCAGCATGCTGGGCTCCACCAACATCATCCCTGCAATCCTGGCAGACAGAAGAGGAAACAAGGTTAATCTAGTTACAGAAACAATTTGTTTATGGGCATTCTGTGGTGTTCACCACCACGCGACGACCCAGTCTAATCAAAACAATAATAGGCCATATCCTGAAATTAGCACTTGGGCAAAATTCTCACTGAGGTTACCTATGTGGGAGATTTGCTTGAGACAGAACCACAAGATTTAAGCTAAAACTAATATGGTTTAAATACTCTAAACATTAAGGACCAGCTTTTAAAAGTACTTATGTGCCTAAAGATGCAGAGCGTTGCCTAGTGGGGTTTTCAGAAACACCAAGATCAGTGGGAGTTAGGCACTTTTGGAAGTCCCACTAGATCAGTGGTTCCCAAACTTGTTCCGCCGCTTGTGCAGGGAAAGCCCCTGGCGGGCCACTTCTCCCTCCCTCCCTCCCAGGCTTGCCCTGCATCCGCAGGTTCGGCCGATCGTGGCTCCCAGTGGCCTGGAGCAGCGAACCGCGGCCACTGGGAGCCGCGACCGGCCGAACCTGCAGATGCGGCAGGTAAACAAAACAGCCCGGCCCGCCAGGGGCTTTCCCTGCACAAGCGGCAGAACAAGTTTGGGAACCACTGCACTAGATGCTTGTGTGCCATCTGCATCTTCAGGTGCACTCAAAACTTAGGAAATACCAGAATTCAGGCTGCCTGAGTGCTTGACTTTGCAACATTAATACTGTTCTTTTAATGTACTTAGGTTTTTAAAAAAAGAAACTGAAAAAATCCAAATTCCATCATGTAGCATCATATTGACCCCCACATGGGTCATCAGCAGAGTTGGAACCTTTAGATTCACCGTACAGACCTCTGCCACTCAAGCTAACAGAGAACTGGTGTCATCCTCTATGTGGACCAGCACTAGAGGGGGGCGGATGAGACATATTTTGCCAGTGGGTGTCACGGATATTTGCTGACAGAAGAACGTTGACATGGAAATCTTGGGTTCTGCTCAGGCTCTGGAAGGGAGGGTGCTCTAGTGGGCACAGATTCTTCTGCCAGTTTCTCCCAGCCTTGACCCCTTCTGCTCTGTCCATTCCAGTCTGTCCTTGGCTCAGTCCAGCCACTTCCCCATGCCTGCTTCCTTCTCCCACTCTGCACTCAGGCTTCTTGTCCCAGTTCCATTCCTAGTTTCTTTATCCAGTCAGTCCCAGTTTCTCCCCACACCTGCATCTCATCTGACTCCTTGTCCCAACCCACTTCTTTCCCTGCCTTGTGGTCTGGCTTTAGTCCCCTCTATATTCAAATCATACAGCTTCCTCTTCCATGCAGCCTTGGCGCCAGCAGCAAATCATTGAAAGCAAAGGAGAAACAGGCGCACTACTCTCAGTTCTGGTGCCTTAGCCCACCCAGGCCCGGAGTAGCTGGGAGGAGCCATTACAGGGAAAGTCTGGCTTTTCCCCTGAAGCCTTGGCTTCAGTCACACTGGGGGGATGGCACATGAAAAATCTGGTCAGTGCTAGCAGCTGTGAAAGGCTTGAGCATCCTCAGTGCGGACAGAATCTTAATTTTAACTGTTCCCCAAATTTGGGCAGATTTTTACAGGGAGAGCAAAAGGCACATACTTGACTCAGAGGCCACCCATCTGCCAACTTTCAAGTTCCTGCTCCAAAGGATGGGGGTGATAGCACAGTTCAAAGAAAGTGTTGCCAGAATTTTTAACTTGGGGGAAAGCAATGTATTTTTCCCTTGTCATTCTCAGAAACAGCCGAACCGTTTTAGCTGAAATTTCCCCCCAAAAAATCAGCCTGAGGCAACACCCAGCATGGAAAATTGCAGCCCAATCTTGGCAAAGTTCTAAGCAATTGAAAACAGGGTCTTTTAATGGGAAATGTTGGACAACCTTAACAGGTGGTGCTACCAGCCCTGCCTATAATATAATGCAAGATGAAAGCCATTCTGAAACATTAATCAATTACTCTGAATTAATATCTATTACAATGTAAAGGTCTGATCCTGCAGAAGGATCCATTATTCACAGACCCTTATTCCTGCAGTGAGACCTTCTGAACTCAATGGCATCCTGGGCTGGAGGTAGAGTTCCCATGGGCAGTTATTTTCAGGATCAGGCCCCAGTTTTCTCCTGACAATATGCAATGTTTGGTTACTACAGCTCTAAAACACACTTAAGGTAATTACTTTTTTAAATGTGGAATATTTCAACCTCACCTTCAGTAGAGTATTCAGGAGCCAAACATTCAAGAGTCATGGTCTTTAAAGGGACTCCACTCCAATCTGGCCCAAGTGTATATTTTGTAAGAACAAGCTTTTGGATTTTAAAAATTTGTTGTTGTAATGACCTGGTCTTAGTAACAGAGCTGAGGAAACTTGTTCCCTCACAATAAGCGAGTAAGTTGGCAGTGTCCCTTTAAAGAGCTACTATTTTCCTTGTTTTGGGTAAATATTTTAATTTTTTTTTTAATTAGTTATCGGAGATAGGTGCAGGATCATGGAAATTCTTATGTGGCGCTGGCAATCTGTGGCATAGCTGTACAGAGGAAGAATGGTCCTATAGTTAAGGCACTGAGCTGGAACTCAGGAGGGGTGATTTCTATTCCTGGCTACAGACTTGTGTGAGCTTGGGCAAGATCAGTGAGGTTATGGGGTTGACTAAATGGGTTTTAGATTAGGCCCTAAGTGTTTCTGTGTCTCAGTTCCCCCATCTCTAAAATGGGGTTGACAATGGGGAGATCTGATAAGTCTTCAGATATGTTAAGTGTTGTTATAAAGAGGATGGTGATCAGTTGTTCTCCATGTCCACTGAAGATAGGACAAGAAATAATGGGCAGCAAGGGAGATTTAGGTTAGATATTAGGAAAAACTTTAAGGGTAGTTAAACTCTGGACTAGGTTTAAGGGAGTTTGTGGAATCCCCATCATGGGAGATCTTTAAGAACACGTTGGACAAACACCTGTCAGGGATGGTCTAGGTTTAGTTGGTCCTGCCTCAGCACAGGGTGATGAACTTGATGACTTTTTGAGGTCCTTTCCAGCCCTACATTGCTGTGATTCTAACATGTCCCGATCTCACAAGGGTGCTGGAAGGATGTACTCTTCAAAGTGCTCACATACCATGGACACGAGGGCCACCTAGGTAGGTAGATGATAATGCGCTTACTCAGCCGTTACACTTACATCGCCAATCATAACCGTCTCCTCCGGCTTGCAGCCAGTCCCCGATAAGGCTTCTAGAAAGAAGGTTGTCTCTGGTTTCCCCACCACTGTTGCTTTGGTGTCTGTTGCATATTCCAGTCCAGTTACGAAAGGTCCAGGGCCCAGAGCTAAGCCATCTTTCCTCTTATAATATCTAGCTTTGTGTATCGCTATAAGAGGGGCACCATCCAGGATCAACCTAGAGAGCCAAGGGAAGAGGGGAAAAAAACATGGTTTGCCTTGGATTCACAGATATGTGCTACTATGGGCCTGATCCTGCTTCCAGTGATGTAAATGCCAAAAACTCCCACTAGCTTTAATGGAAACAGGATCAAGCCCCAAACTGTAGCGGGGTTTAGAATTAAACTAGTGTTTTACTGAGCGAGTTACATAAATAAAGTTACTTCCCTCCTCCTTCCAGTCATCAGAACCAGCTAATAAAAAAACCTAATGAAGCCACTGTCTTAAAAGGACTGCAAGAGCCAGAGAAGACTTTTTCAAAAGATGGGTATATATTTCTATTCACTCAGTGATGGAATTAATTCCTTTATCTAACAGAACCTCAAAGTCACTTTCCCTTGTCTATGGCTGAAGTAAGAACTCATTTGATTTATCCTTGTAAATATTTTATTAGATATTAACTGTAGATAGTGCTGGTGATTTTGATGGATGCACACATTTAATTTCCTGCTAATCTTCCAAGGCTGGGTGGATTAATATTTCAGTGCTTCCAAAATTACTCTGCATCGGAATTCTGCAATACAGATTACTCAGCAGATCAAATCTTGGTACTGCCTGTTCCATCTCCCAACTACACACAATGTTTGCACAGTTCAACTCCCACATTCCAATTCCAGCATGCCCAAGTTTTGATGGGGGCTAGGATGAACTCCCAGGCAGAAAACATCCAAAATGGAATTAAGAAAACAAAAGCATGTTAAAACAAAGACATGCACTAGTTACAAGGAAAGATCAGCATGTCCACAGGCCTACACATCACACACATACATTCATACACCACTGAACACTCAAGTAGCTGTTTGATTCTTGGCACCGCTGCTGCTATCAGATGTTACATTTTAGGAACAAAGTTGTATACAGTCTCCTTGTTATAGGGAGAGAAAAATTCAGAATGGAGGATTAGTCAAAATGTCTGATCAACACATACTTAACACCTCTGATTAGAATAATGGGAGACTAATGAGTGGAAGGACTGAAGCTCTCAGCTGTCCACAGCTGCTGGGGGCTTCAGAAAGTGGATCTAGAAATGTTTTGAGAGAGTAGGAGCTATTTCTTCCCCTCACAAATTTAGGCTGTTCTCACATTTCCTTAGCCCCATTATTATTATTCCAATTCTCCAGCAACGCATGCTGTAGAGGTCAGTATAAAATTTAAAACTCTACCTGGGGTTTCTGCAAGCAAGAATAAAATGAGTTTTTCATTCTTCCTGCCAAAACAACCGGTGTGCTAAGAAGCCTAGAAGAAAGCTGCCACTAGCACAGCATCGTCTGGAAAGATCCAGATAAACATGAATGGAATAGTATTTTGAATACTACGGCTTACTACAACAATCATCATAATCGCACTGTTACCTTGTGCTCCACCACATGCTTTTTGTATCCACCTGTTGTCTCATACATGTAAGCTCCCTGGAGCAGGGACCATCTGTCTGTTTTATGTGTGTACAATGCCTACCACAATGGGGCCCCGATGGGGAGCTCTAGGAATCAGTGCAACACAAAATAATAAATTAAACATGAATGTTTGTAATTTGGGGCATCAGCGGTTAAGAGGGTTTCCTTAAACTAATAGTGGGCGTGACTGTGAGTGTCCTAGGAGTTAAGGGAGCTCCACCCCTCTCACAATCAGGTTCTTTGTTTACATTTTGCCATCACCTATATTATAGTTCTTCTCTACAATGGACACAGCAGCTCCATAAAC
The DNA here is from genome assembly GCA_003942145.1 of Platysternon megacephalum. NCBI lineage: Eukaryota > Metazoa > Chordata > Testudines > Platysternidae > Platysternon > Platysternon megacephalum. Next base: position 3,098,676 of record QXTE01000073.1, read on the forward strand.
ATTGAAAGCATAATCAGTAACACTGGAAAGTCTGCTTAAATGCTTAGCTGAAGGAAGGGTCCTGGTACTACCAAGCAGTGCTCAGCTGTTACAATCTTCTCATCAGTTTTAGTTTCACTGCAATAAAAGCCCTCTAGATTGTATATATAAAAGTTGAGGTAATGATTGTTGAGTGCTTCCCATTTGATTGGGCAGCAAATTTTTCACATACCGCAGCCAATTCTAAGTCTTTATCACAATGGGTAGAAATGTAACCAGTACAGTGGAGAAAACAACCACGAAGTAGTACAGCTCAGGAATCAATAGGGGCCCTTTGACAGTTTCCTTGGACTGGGAAAGGAGGACTTTTTCTCCTTTTAGTCCCACTTACCTTGCATAGAAGCCTTACAGAAAAATCCAGTGCGCAGAGCAACCTCCTATTGACCCTTCACATTCTTTCAACGCTAATCTCTGTCTGGCACTCTGCTGTAACTCTACCCAAAGAACTGGATCTGTCTAAATCAGGGTGAATAAATATCAATGATTTTTTAAATTTAAAATTGGATTTTTTTCTTTAAATACGATTTAAAATTAAATACAGGCTTATTTAAAACAAAGATTTAAAATTACATTTAAAATTGTTGACCTGTTAAATCGTAAACTTATTATAATCAATTAAAATCATTTAAATTAAATACAAAATATAATAGAAGCAGTACGTTTGCTGCCAAGTTTTAAAGTAAGTTCTACTAGTTCAGTAGTTTGGGTCACTGGCTAGGCACCTAGAACCAGTCTGTTGAAGTGCTAAACCAACTTTTGCCAGCAGTTCCAATATTTTCCTCATTTCAGTTTATTCAACCAGTTCGGTTCAATGACTAGATCATTCAAAGTGAGGAAAAAACCAACTAAGGGGCACTGAAAAAGCAGGAAAACTTGTTTTCCTTTTCCAGTCTATGAATAAAAACTAGGTTTGAGAGGAGGAGATCTGCTAATTTTAAATCTGGAAGGTCATGGTGACCAGAAACAATTCAATTCACTAATGACAGATCATTCTTCCTTGCTTTAATAAATCAGTTTGTTTTAAATGCAAAACATATTTTGATAAGAAAAAATGTTTATCAAAAAGTTTATGTATCCAGCACATCTGAAGTGACTTTATTTAATAAAATGTAAATGCTGTTTTTGTGCATTTTAAATTGAATTTGAATTTACACACACAGCTTGACACAAGTCACAAGTAAAAAAAAGTAATAATCTAGTAAATAAGAGATGCACCATTCACCATTTTCTAACATAATAAAAATGTAAAAATTAAGAATCTGAATAAATTTACATTAAGCTATGTAATTGCTTAAAAATGTGTATCTCCTCCGGGTTAGCACAAAAAAAAAAAAAAAAGCCCCAAATTCAGTGTAAAGGTTCTAATGGTTACCTATCAGTGAAAAACAAACCTTTCTTTAGGAAAATAACTAAAAAGTACAAATGAAAAACAATTCAAATCGATGATTTAAATCAAGGTTTTCTGCTTGCTGATTTAAATCATGATTAAAATTGGTGATTTAAATCGCTTTGATTCAAATCAGTCCATCCTGGTCTAGGTTAGGCAGTATACTTCTTAGAGCAAGTCTCTCTCTTCATATGCATTTGCAAAGCGCCACAGGCACCTGCAGTATTATAAAAACGGTAACACTTCACTCCATTTCATGAGTACAAGTAAAAAAAACAAAAACACACTTACACTGAATCAATTTAATCCAAAACAGATTCAACAAGAACAAAGCACCCATCACTGGTCTGCTCATCATAGGTAAAAATCACCTGTTACTTCCTCAGATATGCATCACTGAAATCTGACGTGAAGCTTGTTTGGGGCAGAAACTCAACTGAAGATCCACAGTTTTAACCCATGTTTAAACTGCGTAAATCCATATCTACCTATTTATTTTGGAGTTCTAGCCACTGGCACATGGGTAGACATAGTCATTATTAGGGAGCACATGGAGAATGAGACACCTTTAACAATATGTGCAATTAGCTTTTCCTAGGTTTTCAGATGTAGTCACCTGACCATGTCTTTCAGACATGGATCTGCAACCCTCTGCTACAGCCAGATCTGCACACAGCGGGAGCACACAATTGGGATATGAAGAATTTAATATTGCAGAAGCACAAAGATACTTACATTCAATAGTTAGGTGGAAGAATCTCACCCTATAGCAGAGGTTCTCAAACTGGGGGGGCACGCCCCAGAATGTATTCTGGGGGGGGAGGATGTGAGAAAACTTTAGGGGAAAAAAAATCTTACTGCGCACATTTTACCCACAGTAACGAATAACTAGCAAAGCCGATTCCTCCAGACATATCAGGTCATCAGATAGCGCTATGCATTTGACTCTAGATGGCACTGCACATTTTGACGGATTTCTGTTAAGCCTGCATAGTATTATACAAAGTCGTTGTTGTCTGCACGTTAATCCGTTTGCTATGACGCGGTGTGCACATTTCATGGTAAGCATCAACCACAATCACAGTTTTGCTTTTGCTCTTTTTACAATGGCTCATTGGCTCATTTCTGCAACAGCAAACAAAGGCTACTCAAACGATGGAATTGCTCTGCTTCAAAAAAACAGGTGCATCCCATTAGACTAGTAACAACAGTGTGATGCAAGTAAGCAGTATCTCACTTAAAATCTACATTACTATATATTTAAATGGCTCTGTTTGAATCAATGTCTTACTGTTTTTAATATTCAGTGAGAGTTGCATGTTGATTTTTTTTACTGGTTTATGTACTTGTATGGTGGGAGAGGGGGACAAAGAAGGGGGGCGTGATCAAATACGTTTGAGAACCACTTCCCTATATGATTCTTCTAGGTGGTACTTCAGAACCACATGTATTAAAAAAAAAAAAAAAAGTATTTACAAGTTCAATACACAAGTTTTGGTGCATAGAGAATGCAATATCTAGCCCCACCTACCTTGCATCTCACCTCCTGGGTTATGTGGTCCTCAGTATGTTGTTATAAGCACTGTGAATCCCAAACTCTCTCATTAAGAGAAGGCACTCAGATACTATGCTGATGGGTGCCAGTACAAAGCCAGAAGAGAGAGAATGAAACCATTATTTACACAGGTTTCAGAGTGGTAGCCGTGTTAGTCTGTATCAGCAAAAAGAACGAGGAGTACTTGTGGCACCTTAGAGACTAACAAATTTATTTGAGCATAAGCTTTCGTGGGCTAAAACCCACTTTATCTCATCGGATGAAGTGGGTTTTAGCGCACGAAAGCTTATGCTCAAATAAATTTGTTAGTCTCTAAGGTGCCACAAGTACTCCTCATTCTTTTTATTATTTACACACTTTCTTTAGAAACAAACAAAACCTACAACAGCTGAATGGAGTTTGCTCCAGGTTTTCCTCAGTATTTAGCCAGTCATTCAGGGCACATCCCAGGACCTGGTGCCCAGCCTGAATAGTAGGATGTGTGCCAAGTATCTGCAGGAGGGATCTGCGTAAGAAATAGTCCTTCTCCAGGTAGAAGAGCCTCTGAGACCTCTAAAGCATGCCTGTCATGGGGTGAGGTGGGCTGAAGGAACAGAGGGCTCATTCCATGGTGGATCATCTAGTCCCAACCTACCTGTCCCCCGAACAGAGCTGCCCAGGCAGGCCCATGAACTAAGCTCTACACCAAGTGTGCACACCCCCATGCCACACCCTCAATACAGTTCCCTCTTGTGCAGCAGGGCCAGCCCCGTCCCGCTGCGAGGGAGACCTTCACAGCTGCAGGGGTGGGAGCTGGATTTGCTCCTCAATGACAATAATGACCAGGCCAAATACCAAAGCCTAGAGTTAATAGCAATGGGCCCAATTCAGCTGTGGAGTAATTCCACTCACTTCCACTCGGGATTAATTTTGCCCAGCTTCTTTCACACAGTGGCACAATGGAGAGTGGGTCCATTAGTCACCCTGAGCAGTAAAGTCATCAGTCACTCATTTTAAGTGCCCAGGTCTCCAGCCTGAGAGAGTTAACTGCTGTCATTCAGCTTCCAATAGATTCATGACAGAAATATCAACAAACAAAGTGAAGCAAGAGTGGGACTCTCTGACGGGTTAACTTTGTGCAGTTGTGAAATTAGAGTCTACCCACGAGCGTGCCGCAAAGCTCTAAAACCAACGCCACTGGTAAAGTGCACTAATGAGGCAGCTAGAAAGTAAGTGTCAGGTCAATACACATTTTTATTACATGGAGGCTTGGCATGCAGATAAGATCCTGCCAGCTTCCTGCTGAAGATGCCATCTCCAAGCTGCAGCTAAGACCGATCACCACGGTCTGTTTGAATTTAGTGGTTATAAAGATGAATTAAAAAGTAACTGAGACCAGGTTTCTTTTTGATTCCAAAGTAAGAAACAATTGTGTGGCAGGGCACAGACTGGAAGGTATCCATCTACAAGCCACATGTTTCATAGCAGAGTAGGGAGTTGAACAATGAGGCAGAGGCTTTAATGGGCTCCCAGAGAGGTGGGCAGCTGCCCCCTCCAGGTCCTCTCAGAGCACAGGATTTACAATGTATTTTACTCTTCAATGCTCCTCTGTGTTCCTCAGCAGGGCAGGGCAGGAGCACACAGTGACTGAGGGGTAGGGAGAGCAAAAGACTCATGTTCAGTCTCCTACAGCTAGAGCAGTTTTCTAATAATACCAACAGTAAGTTCAAGTTAAACGGATCCTAAGCCTCAAAACTAGTAGAAGAGCAGTGTGTGGCTGAATACATTGCACAAGGGTAGGTAAAATGGCACTGCACAAGCCACTGAAAAACAGGCACAAATGCAGTCACTTGTTTTAACCATGTTATCATTTCAGCAATCTAGAGACAAAATAGACTAAATACTGTTTCTCAATGGAGCACAAGAACAACCAGACTGGATCAGACACAAGGACCCAGCTTTTCCAGTATTCTGTCTTCAACTGTGGCTAGCAGCAGATGTTTCAGAGGCAGATGCAAGAAATCCCACATTAGGCAGATGCAAGAGGGCTGGAGGGAGGGGGCAATTTGCACCCCACATTAGGTCTCCCAATCCCTAACAATTAGAGGTTGTTTTAAATCCTGAATCTCGAGATTCCAAAATGTATTAATTCTGGACATTCTTGTAACAAATGTCCAATCCCTTTTGGAATCTTGCTCACTTCTTGTCCGCTACAACATCCTGCGGCAATAGTTCTACAGTTTAATTACAGGTTGGGAAACCCATTTAATTCCGTGTTAAACCACCTTAAGATAAATATGCAGTTAAGCCTCTAAATCCAGCAAGCCTGATGGCTGTCCCTCAGCATTACACCTATGGCATCGGAAAAAGACACTTTGAGCCTCACCTAAGTAACCAAGTGTTCTTGCTACTGTTACCTCTCATTCCCCCTCCTGCCTATTCTCACACTGGTTGTGTCTAGTTGTAAATTAGACTGTAACCTCTTCAGGGCAGGGACAGTGTCTCTTATATGTTTGTACAGAGCCAAGCACCAATCAGATTCTGTTTGGGGTCTTGTGTGCTACTACAATACAAATAATACATAATACTTTAAACCTCTGGTTATCTGAACACGGGAGTGGAAGACAGGGGTGGACCACTCCATAACTGCCCTGTTCTGTACGCTCCTCCTGATGCTCTGGTACAGGCCACTGTCGGAGACAGGATACTTGGCAAGATGGACCATGGTCTGAGCCAGTAAGGTAGCTCTCATCTTCTCACGACTTACCGAAATGCTTTATTCATCATCTGATAGTTAAAGTGCTCAGGAGCTAGTCCTACCACCACGGCATTGGGATCATTTGTAGGTATCCCTGGAAAATTAAAACCAAAACACAACCCTTCAGATTTACTTACTCTAAAAAACATTTGTAAACAACAATTTTTGTCTTATGACCAGTGAGCGAATTAGTTTATACCTAACAATATACGTTCAGCCTTCCATGTGGCTAAATGCCTCCCTGGACCTCCGATACAAAGGTAGAATAGAAGGGCTTCGTGCAGGGCAGCTAAGAAGAATTGGCAGGGGGAAATGGAATCATTGCCTACAACCCGCATAGCTTGTGGAGAGGCTGCTCGGACATGCCACTTCTACAGCCCAGGGCTGTATTAGCAGACAAGATCCACAGAGGCTCCCTAAATAGGGGAATCAGAAACTTCTGGATCCATATGGTGACTGTCTCCAGTGCAACCCCAACCTCCTTCCCTCCAAGCTGCTCCAGAGAGATTTACCACAGCATGCCTGCAGGGAATATGCAGTCCTAGCATGCAGCTACTTCTCAGCTTATCCCTTCACCCAGCAGCACAGCAGTAGTTCCACTGTGCCAGGACTTCTAGAAGCTGAGGGGGGACGGGTCATCTGGACCACACTTAATCTAAATATGGCAGAAGCCATTAAATAAAGAGTCAACATTGACCAGTTATCATTCTAAGTATAAGGAAAAACTACAGCATCTCAGGAAGTAGTCGTTTGTAGAACCTGTAGGGACACAGACAGACATTTTAATGGTGACCACTATGAATAAAAGGTAAAAGGATTGCACTGTTCCCAGTACCCTGTAGAAGAGGAGGAGTAAAAAAATGAATGGCTTCTCTCTTCCTGCACAAATGCACAAACTAGGAAATCTGAACAGGAAATTATAACCCTCTGAAACATGGAGCAGTTCTAACTTCCATGATCCTTGCTGATTACAATCCACAAGGACCACTGTGAGGAGGAAAGTGGGCGATTAGATCAATAGCAACTGATGGAAGAGGGTCTCAAGATCCCAGAGGCAGATAAGATTGGATTCATTAGTTGATAACTCTTGGGGTTAACACTTTCCTGTTGAACATGGAGGCAAGTATTAATTTTTGGTTTTCAGAAGAACTGTTATCTTCTTTGGTTTAACACACTGATGCCCTTTCATTTTAAAAGTAGACTGTGAGTACAGTTAGCCATTGGACAACAGAAGTCAGCATTTCCTGACAAAAGACACTTTTAGTTCTGTCCTCAGATCCATAAGTACATGCACATAAAAGGGATTAATTTACGTCTTTCAGCACTGACAACAGATGTGTCAGGAGTTCTCCACAAGGCATGTAACTCCAGATCAGTAATCGTGATGACAGATCCACCCAACCATACATATTGAAAGATTTAGCTAGTGTAGGGACAGAGTATACTTATCACCATCATCTGAAATAGAAATCTCTGAATGCTTAATTTACACGGTTAGTTTCCAGGTGCTTTGCACGTTAATTAGACTGGGATATAGTAAATTTCAGCGAGTGTTTTGCTCTCCTCTGGTTATGGAAAGTTCTGCTTGGGGTGAGATTTCTTTTTGGCAGGCATGGTTGTAAATGTCATTCTGGTTATGATGGAAAAGCTCTAGCCAGAGAGGAAGGCCTTGCAGCAGGCACTGAAGGCCATCACACTTTGGATTAGTCTCTTCTGCAAGTTCATTACACAGCCAGGTGCCCTTGAGAATACCTTATCTCCAGTTCTCACAAGCTTTGTCCTGCACTGTTCTAGAGGAGCACAACTTTTGTGCCAGTTCTCAAATGGTGATGTCATCTCTAACGTAGCTAGGACGTGGCCCACTAATACCTTTGCAGAACAGGATCAAGTCATAGAACCAGCAGTGGAAGCAGAGTTGGAGCCAGTATAGGGACAGGAGCACAAGGGTGAGGCAGGCAGCAGCATCATGCACATGCTGGCGTTTTTGCACTGCTACCCTTGCTGGAATAACTTGCACTTCTGTGCCTCAACAGGCCTGAAGTCAAACAGATTACTGTCCTGTGTCTCATACTGCACATCTCTCAGCTAACCCAGAGAGCCAAATACAAAATGTAGCACTCAGAGACACCAGGTAGATATAAGAGACCCTCTGAAATCATCTGGGTCCATTAACTAAAGAATGGATTACACTCATCCATCTGTGACCAATCTTATGTGGGGAAAATTATCCAAGAACAATCCAACAGCAGTTACTAACAGGAATTTAAAACATTCTCCATTTTACTTAACTGTTTCAGAAATGCTACTGAGAGTATGTATGAGAGACTCTGCATATGGAGAAGACCCCAAAATACCCAATGCAGTCCACGTTGAGTCTAATCAATGTACAGAAATGGCACTGATTTAACTAAACCAATTTAGAAACAAACTGCAGATCCTGGCCTAGATAAGGGTTGTTGAGAGCATGGATACAAAAGCTGGCCCCAGCAACAGGGATCTGATTTAAAAAACAGAAAGAATAGATTATAGTTTCACTGCCTATAGCCCATTGAGACTTTTCTGAAGAATACTGAATAGAATGTTGGACAAAATTTAAATAGAAAATTCCCAGCTCCCAGCATGAAAGGATAAGAACCTACTGAAATCATAAACCTGTTAGGACTTAAATTTTTGGCATGTGTGTTTGGAGTGGGGCAGGAGAGGAAACAATACCAAATGATCCACAACTTTGTCACCCTTTGAGTTAAAATGAAGGGATATTAACATTCTGATTGTTTGCAAATCTGGTTAATTTAGAATCTGGATATTTTCATTTTTCTCAATATAAAGACTTAATGGTAATAAACATTTATTGTATTACTTCATGACAAATGACAGTAAAATGCCTTAGGTTTTTACATTTGATAATCACAAAACTGATACGTGATAATATCAAATCCACTGCAGTAGCTTTCTGGTTGAGTCTACACTGAAAATGTTCAGCAATTCTTCCCATCACTGGTCTAGAAATGCATGCAGGACATTTTTTTAAACAGATTTAAAAAAAAAATTATTAAAGCTAATGTAATATATAGGTTGAGAGAAGAGTGTCTGTACATCTGGGTACAGTGCTTAGATTATCCACAAATACAGAGTTTGTTTTTAAAAGTCACATAATACATAGAGTACATAATCAGCAATAACTCAAATGTAGGTGAATAAATGTAAGAAAACAGTTTAGATATTAGCATCCAAGTATTCTACCCTGTTGTCTAATCTTGCTCAAAGTAGGGCCAGATACAATGGTAAAAAAATGCACTGCACCAGTGTCAGACCAAGAACTGGGAGAATTGCGATCAGTGTTCTCAGTATAGACAAGGTCCCTACAAAATCTTACAAGAAAACTTCAGTTTCCCTACACTTTGGTACACACATTCTATAAAACATGTTGACATTTACAGATAGAGTACACCCCAATGATCCGAATTTCAGATCAAATTAGTTTAACTGTCCTCCAAAACTGAAATGCATAGAGGAATGGCATTTTATCAGCTTATCCAAAGGTTTTGGCTGTCCCTTCCCATACACCCCCAAGACACACAGATAATCAGAGTTTATCTGTAGATGAACAAAAGAGTCTGACTTCAGGAGGTTTCTGAAAATTAACTTTCTTTAAAGTAAAAAAACACACTCCTACTGATGACTGTACAGTAGTCCAGGTCTCAAGCATTCATCATTGTTGTAGCTTATGGATTGTGATGATTTTGCTAACCTACACAAACAGTCCATTAAGCATGCAGAATATAGCACAGTTCATGGTGCTGAGGTTTAATTAAAATCAGCAAAACACACATTACAACACTGTAGCTGGGTACCTATAGTAATTCATAAAACCAGCCAGTTTATTCCCTAGAGGTGGGGTCCTCTGAACACTTCTTGGAGCACTAACGATCCTGCATCCTTATCACAGGCGCGGACTACGTGAGCGTTCCAGGGCTGCAGCATCCACGGAAAAATAATAGTGGGTGCTCAGCATCCACAAGCTACCTGCCAATCAGCTGTTTGGCAGGCCCCACCGATCAGCTCCTCTCCCCCCCAAACCCCCCAGTGCCTCCCATTCACCGCCAATCAGCTCTTCGGTGGCAGGCAGGAGGCGCTGGTGGGGGAGGGGGAGTAGCGGGGGTGGGAAGAGGCGGATCGAGGGCGGGACACACTTGGGGAAGGGGCAGGAAGAGGTGGGGCATGGGCAGAGCCTCAGGGGATGGGTGGAGCAGGGGCTAGAAGAGGCAGAACGAGGGTGGGGCCTTGGGGGAAGGGGTGGAGCATCCCCGGGGGAAGCTGTAGATCGGTGCCTGTGATCCTTATTTTCATTTTAATCTCTACACTACTTACAGGCCTGTATGGTCACACCTGTCCTTTTGGCAGAAGACAACAGGAAGCAACTGGGACCAAAGGTCCAATCTTGGTCCTGAATTTGTGCAAGGGAACATTGCACAGCAGTCCTTCACCCTATGTAGGACTTATCATACCACCTCTCCCACTACCACCCTTCATACCCTACTCTGTCCCCAATCCTTGACAGCTCTGAAACAAAATATCAAGCTAGTCTGCCTCTGGTAGTGGAGGCTGGTAACATCTCAAGGTGAACAGACACAAATGACACATGAAAGTACCATCCAGTCAATTTACAGCATTGGGCAAAGATGGTCATGTATCTGAATCGAGAAGAAATGGGCACTCTGGAGGGGACACAACAGCTGTTTTAAGGGCTCAGCAACACTACAGGACAGGAAGCAAATCCATGGGATACAATAATCTATAGATGAGTTTAAGTAGGCGGAATGCAATTACCCAAATAGACAGGTGGTCAAAATAACAATGGAATTAATTACTCCTCTGATAAGTGCTAGGGGCCTTTTAATGACTGAGAATCTCAGCTTCACATCTTAAATGACAGGGATGGGATCTCACCTATTTACATGGGACAGACAATTATAAAAGTTCCATCAACTAATACTATTTCAATAAGGCTCACCAATGCTGCTCCCAGGTTCAGCTGATCACCACCTTACCTTTGAAATCTTGCAAAGCATTGTCATCCACCAGCAGCAGGGGCCGGACCTGCTTTTGCTCCAGGAGGTTTCTGGCCGCAGTCAGAGATGTGAAGATCTCATCTTCTGCAATGTCAAATTCCAGTGTCTTCAGCCTCTCCAGAAGGTCTCTCTTGCTCTCTTTAGTTGTGTTGGTCACAAATCTAATGGCAACTGGAGCATTGCGTAATCTAATCCAGGGAAAGCAAAGCTGAGTTGACTAGAGAATTTTGTTACATACAACATACATTTTTAACGCACCTTTCACTCATTTTCTTTCTATTTTGAAGGGACACTCGGTATATAAGCAATCTCTGAAAAGACAATCCCCTTCCCTTGCTGCACCTTAGATTACAGATGCCAAGAAGAACTGTAAACAGCTGATGAACTCCTGACCATTTAGCTTGTTTATTTTTTGTTTTTCAATCAGTTGAGTCAATAATCAGTCTTAAGGCCCATTGTCCAACAAAAGCAGTCAGGGTCCTCAAAGGAAGAGAACTTCTGCCACTGGAGCTAAAGGAGTAATGTGCCAGTAGCAACAGCATTCTCTATGTGGAGCAGCCACTAAAGCAGGACGTGTCCCATGGCCAGAGTATTGCATCTGTGATGCTGGCAGACAAGTGGGGCCAGGTGAGGAGGCATGGGATGGGGGAGGGGGCGGCGGGGGAACATGCAACAGACAACATGGGGCTGCTGGGGGGGGTCATAGACTGGGATTCAGACGAGCTAGTGGGACTAGGACAGAAACTGAATGGGAGTGGGGGTGTAGGGACACATGGGGATGGGGGGAGGAGGGTGGCTGTGAGAGGGTGCAGGATGGGGAGGGGTGGTGCAGGGCCACATGGGGATGGGTAAAGGCGGGGTGTCCGAGAGGGTACAGGAAACACATGGGGATGGGGGAGGGGTGCAGAGACACATAGGGATGGGGGAGCAGGGGTGGCTGAGTGAGGGGGCAGGGACACACAGGGACGGAGGGAGAGGGTGGCTAAGTAGGGGGTCCAGGGACACATGGGGACAGGGGGAGGGGGATGGGAGGTGGCTGAGTGGGGGTGCAGGGACACATGGGAACAGGAGCAGATGTGTCTGACTGAATGAGAGAGGCTAGGAGTCAGCCAGGGTCTGCATGAGAGGGGGGCTCCCTGACTCCCTAACATTCCCCCCTCCAAAAAAACCTGCTCCAGACTTCTCCCACCCACACTCAACAACCCTCCAGGTTCACACCCAGTCTTCTTCCCAGCAATTACTTCCCTCTTCCTCAGCTCCTCTGTTACGCCTGACTCCCCTAAGCCTTTGCACTTCTTTTGAGGGATGCGGGAAATACATTTCTGTATTGTAGTTTAAATGAATTATTACTCAAAGTTCTGTATGAATATGCCTAGTAAGGAATCTATTTGTCAAAAAAATCATTTCCTGACTCTTTTTTTTTGGTCTGTATTGTTGCAGACATACTTGCTGACAGGTATTTTGAAATAAATTATCAAAATAATTGAAACTGCTGTGATTATATTGTGTTACTTTGACAAATAAAATATGCAGAATTTTAAAATCTTGCATGCAGAATTTTTAATTTTATGGTGTAGAATTCCCCCAGGAGTAGTAAATAACTCATTTATTTTTCTTAGTTAATACTTCTTTAGTTAGTTTATTATAGGATTGGCTACAAGCGTTGCCTTTGGTTTGAGATCTGAGGTACAACTGACCTGGGATAAGTGACTGCTTCTTTGTGACTGGGAAGTGACCTAAATATTTTTGGTGTAAGGGACCATCTATCACAAAGGCAGGCTTGCCTAGGTGGCAAGGTAGCTCAGAATGGCCATGGGGACTGTCTGTGACTCCATGGTTAGGCTGTTATAGTGCTTCAGTAGTTCATACTTGATACTTGGTTGGTGAAATCTAAGCTTAGAACTCACAACCAATTTGGGGTTTGTGCCCTGCTTTTTCACTCACTACTCACTTGTTCACAGAATGAGCCACGTGCCAATTGCTACAGCTTCTTTTGGGAAGAGCAATTACCTGGGATATTTCTTTAAGTCTCCAAGTAAAAAAACCTGGCTGTTCTTTGCAGTGAAAATGACTGGCCTTCTTTCCAGGGCTGCTATCCCAGGTACAGGCAGGGCATGCACTAGAATATGATTTATAGGAGCAATACACCTTCTTCCCCTCCCACCTCCCCCTTTCTCACACTGACCCAGGCCAGTACAGTACCTGGCTGAGCAAATCCCAGTAGAAACCAGGTGGAGATGGTACAGAAAGTAGGAGAGAAGCAGTGACTATGTGGTAAAATAGCTCCCCATCTCCTTAACCCACACAAGCCCCTTCAACACTCTCCCTCTCAGGGATTGAAGATCTGGAGGTGTACACGGAACCTGGGAGGAGCCTAGATGATCTCTATGGCACCACCCCCCTTCCAATCTATAGGGATTTCCCCATGGAAGATAATACTGACCCCCTTGATATCATCTTCCACCGGTTTTCCCTGAGTACTGGTGCAGCATGGAGCAGTGGCCAACCAGGACCCATGTTGCCAAGGATTTCCGGGGGATCAGTGGTTCTCATTCCCTTTTCATTCTATAGGTTTAGGAGGCAACTGTCTCCACCAGTGTTAGTGGAAAGAAACTCAGGCGTTTCCTGATCCCTATGTGAGTTTTCCCTCCAACTAGTGGTTTAGCACTACAAGTGTCTAATTCAGAAACCACAGTTACATATATAGGCCCTGATCCTGCAAAGACCCATGCTTAACCTTACCCTTTAAAAGTAATCCCACTGAAAACAATGGGACTATTCACAAAGTTATGCATAAAGTTAAGCATATGTGTAAGTCCTGGCAGAATCAGGGCCTTAAATCTTCCCCCTACTCAGGTCACTACTTCTGCATCATTTGAGATGTCATCTCTTAATCAATTTGATCATTTTCTTAACTTTGGTGGTTTCTCCCCATATTTTATAGGATCTGTTTTCCAGGAGGAAGCATTCTCTAGCAGTTAGCAGATGGCAACAAGACCCCTGGGTTGTATTCCTACCTCCAGGTCATTAATGTAGGAATAGAGAGCATACACCTGAATAAAAGACCCGAAGAAGAGCTCTGTGTTGCTCACAAGCTTGTCTCTTTCACCAACAGAAGTTGGTTCAATAAAAAAATATTACTTCACCCATCTTGTCTCTTTAATATCCGAGGACCAACATGGCTATAAGAACAGTGCAATTTTACAGACAGGTATTTATATCTCACTCATCTGAGTGCTTGGGGATAATGACCCTACCTACCAGGAGTGCTGGAAGGATTAGTTAACATTCTGACATTCTCAGAAAAGAGGGGCTATATTATCGAACATTTCCATAGCATGGTAATTTAGTGCTTGAAAGTTGGGCTTTTTGCTTCGCAGAACAAGTTTTAAAAAAAGAGAGATAATAAAATGAAGCAAAAACTAAACAGAAAGGCCAAATTAAATGTAGGCTCCCCAAAGAATACCCTCTGAGCCAAAATCTTCCCCCAGTTACTCTAAATTTATACCACTGTAACTCCAGTGGCTTCAGTGAAGTTACTATGGAGTCAGTCCAATGTAACTGAGAATGGAATAGGGCCACATGTGTATATTTGCTTATGTACATCAGGAGTATGAGGCACAAGCTCCAGGAAAGCCATTCAGCTAATGAGATATCTGTATAAAAACAGCACTTACATGCATTTTTGTCTTTCAGAGGAACATGGGAGGGATAACTTGCCTTTTAAGAGCTTCCTGTGAGCCTGGCACAGCTGAGTCCTCAATGTGAAGTGTGCCACTGAGATCCACCAAGACTGCTTTCAGCACGCGCCGAGCTGCCATCCTTCATTCCCCAGGGGGAAAAAAATAAATGAAACAAAAAACTGGTTAGGAGACAATGGACGATAAAAATGAGGAACTCTGTTAAGCGTCTCATTTGTGCCAAGCCTGGTATTAATCAGAACATTACTCATAGTATTAAATGGGCCCCTTTAGATAGAGAAATAAACAGCAGTGTTAAAAAAAAATACATAATTGATGGGGTGGTATTTTCTCAAAGATGCTATATATGGAAATAAGGTGCTATTTGTTTTTAAGGGCATTTATCTGAGTGACTAAAAATTTTCTAAGCAACTAAGACCATAGGGAAGGAGATTTTTTAGGTATGATATTGCTGGATGGAGGCCTCATCTTGCAAATCTTTGCTCATTTAAGTAGTCTCACTGACTTTAGTGCATTACTCACATTAAAATAAACAGTACTCAGCAATTATGTAACAGTTTCAACTCTATAGAGCTCAAAATGTTTTACAAAAAGGGGTATTATTCCCATTTTGCAGATGGGGAAACAGAGGCACAAACAGGCTAAGGGATTTGCCTAAGGTCACACAGTGAATCAGTGACTGAGCCAACAATAGAATCCAGGTTGCCTAATTCCTAGTCCCAAAGTCTGTCTAGCATGCCAAGCCACAAAGCAAGTGAAGACTGACAGGATTGGGTCCCAAAACAGCTGGCAAAAAACAGGCTTGCAGCATGCCAATCTGGAAGTCAATGAGAGCTGAGGGTACTCAGCACCCAGCAGGGTCAGGACCCTCATTTTGTGAGGCAACAGTCAAACAATCTTACATCAGAACACTTCTGTGCCATACAAACAAGTGCAGAACACTTGGCCTAAAATAGAAAGCAGCATTCCAGGGGTACATAGAAGGGTGGAGGAACAAGGATTCTGTTTTTCAGGCCCGTCGGCAAGTCACATGTGGCGGCAGAAGAATCATCTGCAGAAACTAGTACTAGCCATTAATATATCCCTAGTTCAGATACCCTTTTGAACTATGTCTCCTGCTCCTTGAACAACTTTGCTCAGCCAGTTGTCCCCAATTGCCTAATGGCACAGACTGACATCTCTAGATTTTAAATAGTATTTTCTGTTGATCTGTTTTGACCACAGTACATAAGAAATTTGGCACAGTATTGAACAGTGTGACCGGTACCTGCCTTAGCAGATTTTAAATCTTTTATCAGAATATTTTTATCAATTCATATGAAGGAACATTTATCTTTAACTGTGATCAAATCAGTCATGAACCTGATGTCTAAGGTACTAGGAAAATTCTACAGATGATTTTATGATCTGCCTAAATTTTCTTTAATACATACTGGTAGATGGTGTGAAGGAAGATTAAGCATATTTTAAAAATAAGTCTGATACTATGAAGGCCAAGGCTGAACTTCTATGATAAAAAGCTGATAACAAATGACTATATTAGCAGAGCTAGTTAGGGATCTTTGGCAATTTCATTATAAAAAGGGCATCTGGGGGTAATTCAAGACCTTCTCCAAGGGTCAAATCTTCTGGCCCAAATTAAGGCCACTGATGTCCCTGAATGCAATGGAACCAGCATGGCTTCACACTACCTAAATGCCACAGAGTTGTTTTCCATGAGGCCCTTCAACCCTAGCACAGGAGGTTTTAAGGGATGAGGGGGGACAGAAAAGCAGATCCGCCAGTCCTGCTTACATGAATTCACCAGCCAAACCTCATGCCTGCACAGCAAGCATGTAGCGTCCATATGAACAGCTGCAGCAGCTGAGACAGTGACCATGCTGCCGCTCCAAGGCCTGATGGGTGGGAGGGAATACCTTACCCCCTCACCTCTGAGCCCTGCTGACTCCTCTGTATTCAGCCCATTTACTCAGGCTGTGCTCAGAGAGCAAGCTTTTCCCATAATTAACAAACTTGGTTATATACAGAACTCCTTTCAATGTAGCCTAAAAGTGGAGTGATTTAAGCATAAAATTCAAAATCCAGTCAATCCTATGGTACTTTGAAATCTAGACATCAATGCTCACCTACTTATACAGCAAGTGGCTTAATGTAATAGACTGGAGAACGGTAGAGAGAGAGATATCCTTCCCTCTCCCTTTTCAGCATCTACCCTGTGAACCTTATTCATGTTCTGCCTCTCTAAAGACAATCTGCTGTTTCAGAGACTAGGGGATGAAACATGGTTTCTCCCCTGTTCTACCATTTAGAATAGTAAAATATGTAATACATGAGTATGTAACTCTATGCCTGTCACAGGATTTGATGGATATCTTAGTGCTCTTGAAGAGCACTGTACACAAGACCACCCCTTCCACCTTACATTAGATATAACAGAGCACTGTTCAGCTTCATATGTCAAACACACAGAAAATCCTAATCATATAAGCATCAAAGAAATAAAACACATATTAAATAAGTAAAACTAAACACAGTTCTGCCACTGCCTCAAAGTTGAGTAGGCCACTCAGCATTACATTGGGTCAATGCTCAGGCATTTCATTCATCAATAACAATTTCTATGATAAATTCCTATCTGGCCAGCTTCAGTTTTAATACAGCAACCATTCATTGCAGCATACTGTCAATGAGGAACTCAATATATTGTAGTGTCAGCTACAGTTCTAGGGTGATTCATAACTATCATTTTGGGCTGACCACTCGCCATTATTTGCTACCTAACATCTCACATTGTGTATCAATATACTGTAAGCTGGGCTCTCCTGCCCCCATTTTGTAATAATCATACAAGGGATTGTACACTGTGATACACATGTATGGTATAGTGCCGTAAATAAAGCAGATGATTAAAACAATATAGTATTAGTTTGACTACGCACCCATTTTAAAAGATGTCCCTTACTTGATGACTATTGTTCTGCATCAAGTCAATACATGAGCTACTTTATCCCATATGTTTCAGCAATGATTATGCAAAGGACAATACCCTCTGATACCAGTGTGTATTATGCTAGTAACGATCTTGTACTGCAATTAAAACACCACATGGTGCAATAAGCTCTAAGCTGCATTTATTTTACCAACCACATGTCCTTTCTCTCCTTGGATTGCAGGGGGTCACCACTGATCACATAGGTCAACTTGTGCAGACAATGGTTACATTACAGAAAATAAATCCCAGGAAGAGGGAGTGAGTTGTGAATCCTCATGCTCCAGGGCACAAGCCACCCACTCTCCACCTGGGGTGAGGAAGGAAGTGATGCTATGGGCAGGTTAGTCCATAACTGTCCACTACGGGACCCGTCAGAGGCTGGCCAGGCTATGGGTCTGCGTCCAAGAGGCAGCTCCCATGGGGTGTGTCACCAAGGGACCCCCAACAGTGCTTACCAATGCATTGTGGGAAATCAAGGCCCTCAGCTAAACTCCCCACATGGGAGGAGACAAGGTCACCCCTAGGAAGCCTGGGAGAGACCTGTGATTGTGCCCCGCCCCCGAGGGGTGGGCACCGACAAACCCCACCCCCCTCAGTGCCGCGCTCCCCGGCCTGACACCCCGGATACTAGGGAAAGGCAGGAGGGTAATGGAGACTCAGCCTCTCCCATATGCATCAAGTGAAAAGTGGCAGCGTGAGGACTCCCCTCCTCGCCATGGAAATGGTACCGTCCTCTCCCCGCAGAGGGTCCATTCTCCCGCGGGGGGTGACACACACAGAGTGTGAGGTGCGATCTCCTCCTCACCCTTTACCATGCAGTTGGTCCCGCCTTCTCCGTAGAGACAGCGGGATTTGGACCGGTCCATTCTCGGGAGCGGGGGAGGGCAGGTTTCTCAGGGTATCCCCATCTTAGCTCCCTTTCCCACACAACTGCCCAGCTCACCTGACTCCAGCCGAGCACCTGCTCGAGAGGGGGAGGGGAGAGCGAACCGTGCTGTGCCCGGGACCTACCTGTCCCTGCGCTATGGGGTCCTCGCGGGCTCTGAGCGGCTGCCGACTCCAAACGCCTGTTTTTTCCAAAGACCAAAGCTATGTGAGATATTTTCGCAGCTTGCAGTTTTGTGGCTCCGTGACTGATATATTCCTGTATTAAAAAAATGCAGCCTCCCCCGAAGGAATTTGGCATTACAGACAGGCACTTTGAGAGACAGCCTTACGTCCCGGAATACAGAAATCATGGGTCCGAGGACGGCGTGCTGCACTGCCAATGCCAGTCTCAGGTGGAGCGCAACCTAGGGAGGATATGGGTCCCTGCATGGTCTGCATCACCAGAGGCGGTGCAATCCACAGACGGGACAGCATGCCAGGCTGCATTGCTAAGGGCAATCTGCAAATATGACAGGTCACAGCTGATCATGCTGTACCATTTAGAGCACTCTCATACAGCATTGTAGCCAGAAGCGACAACAGGCCCTACCTTGCAGGGCTACTGTGCCAGCCCAGGAGCATTATCATATGATGGTGACGACCATATGAGCAGCAGGTTCCATCATGCCTGGCTCTCTGTTGACTGTTGTGCTTTCACATGTTCAATGGGTCTGCCCGGGAAATAGCAGTCTCCATTTTCATGAGCACTTTAATCATAGAAATGTAGGGCTGGAAGGGACCTCAAGAGGTCATTGAGTCTGGTCGCCCACACTGAAGCAGGGTAAGTATACTAGACCAGGGGTAGGCAACCTATGGCACGCGTGCCGAAGGCGGCACTCACACTGCCCAGGTCCTGGCCACCGGTCCGGGGGGGGGGCTCTGGATTTTAATTTAATTTTACTTTAAGCTTCTTAAACATTTTTAAAACCTTATTTACTTTACACACAACAATAGTTTAGTTATATATTATAGACTTATAGAAAGAGACCTTCTAAAAACGTTAAAATGTATTACTGGCACACGAAACCTTAAATCAGAGTGAATAAATGAAGACTCGGCACACCACTTCTGAAAGGTTGCCGAACCCTGACCTAGACCATGCCTGATACATGTTTGTCTAACCTGTTCTTAAAAACCTTCAATAACAAGGCTTCCACAGTTTCCCTATATAACCTGTTCCAGTGCTTAACTACCTGTATAGTTAGATTTTCCTAATATCTAACCTAATTCTTCCTTGCTGCAAACTAAGCTGATTATTTCTTGTCCTACCCTCAGTGGACATGGAGAACAATTAAGCGCACTGTCCCCATTATAACAATCTGTTCCATATTACATATGGTTATTTTTCAGGGCTAGCTGAACTCCTCTAGAACACAGTTTCAGCATTCTCTTCAACAAAGTATTTCGTTTAGCAATTCCCCTGGTGGTTTGGTTTGGTTTTTGAATAAGCATCAGAAGTTTAAATTGGGTTGGCCTGTAAAATCTGCAAGAGGGGATCTTTGCATCAATAGATCTTATGAGGCCTATCAAAGTGGGCCTCCTGCAGAGTTGCTCAAATCTGTATATGTACTGTACTTACAATCTCCTGTGCCTAGTGGCACATGAGGCAACCCATTTTCCCATTGCTGTCTTGTTTGATTCTGTCGTAAGTTGTTTCCATGATGGCAGCATCCTTTTCAATCATCCTGCAGTTTGTCATTCTTTGTCCTTTCTCTCCCCTGCAGGTGGAATCCAATCTAAGCCATACCTTGTGCTTCTGCCACTGAGTAGCCTGATGACATGGCCAAACCACCGCAGCCTTGTGGGTGTGCATAGTAGTTATACCTGGTGTATACCTCCATCATGTCTCACCCTGGCTCCCTACACACCCCTGCCAAACCACCCCCACTCTTTTGAACCCCCTTCCATGTCTTATTTCCATAACTCCTCATGCCTCCCAGTACCCTGCCACCCCCTTTGATATACTTAGTACACTACAACTTCCTCCAATACCACCTTGTTTGTCTGCACCACCACCTCCCTTTCTCCTTCCTCCCCCAAAGCCCCTCAATTCACAGACTGGGCCTCATGTGCACCCAAGTCCATATCCCTCCCAACCCACCAGCCCTTCATCTATATCCTTCTGTCTTGACTAATTTCCTTGTCTCCTAGTCCCCAAATGAACCCCCATTTCTGGCTCAATCCAACAGTTGCTGTAACATCCAGCTGTACTCAGCAGCAAGTCTGTGTTTATAAATGTGTGTATTGATAGCTTAAACATTGCTCTTTGTAAACAATTTTCAAAACTCCCTAACTTTTCAGAAAAGCTCTATTGTGGGATAAGATAATGCATGTGACATTTCAGGAAGATCAATTTCTTATCAGGAAACTGAAGAGGGAGGAGGAAATGCTGTATTTAAAAAAAAAATCCAAGCTCAAAGAACCTCATTCAGCTCCACTGAAATCAACCGGAATCTTTTGATTGACTTCAGTTGGCACAAGATCAGGTACATAACAGGAAGTTAACTTCATGCTTAAGTAGCCACACTTACTTTCATGTTTTTTTCATTGTAGGACATCTAATCACCTACTTTGAGATTAATGTTTACTCTCAGACTGGAAACTATGCCTTGAGTGAGAGGCATTAAGAACTTTTTTGGGAGGTGGGGGGAGCAGTAGTTCCTTTCCCCTCGCCTTAAATACTGCTCAGGCGTGCAATGTTTTGCTTTGCTTTTAATTAAAATTAGGGTTCTGTAACAATCTGAGTCAATAAAGGGCATTTATGTAGTGATATGCAGGTGACACTTGGAACCTGTTTAGGGCCAAAATATGACTTACCTCTAAATTAAGATCCAAATATACATTTGAAATGACCAACTCTGCGTGAGCTCCCTGTTATGGTCAGCAAAAGCAGTAGCCTCAACTGACAAGAGTGGTAGTGCTGTGTAGGGAGTCTTGCATTGTTGTCATCCAGTTTACATTAGTGAAGGAAGATATTTGTATAAAATTAGTGTAATAATAATCAAAAAACCGCCTTGATACATTTGTGTAATTTTTTTTTAAGGTCTCAGCTGATCTCTTTAAAAAATGATATTCTCCCTACTCTGGAATTTCCAAGATACTCCAGTAGGAACTGATCCCACTCTGGCCAAAAATTCTATTCCCCTACCGTCGTGCATCAGGCTGGCATTGGATTGGCTACTGCCCTCACACAGAGGAAACTGTATTTCAGTGTTCAGAGTGGTAGCCGTGTTAGTCTGTATCAGCAAAAAGAACGAGTACTTGTGGCACCTTAGAGACTAACAAATTTATTGTCGCTAAGGTGCCACAAGTACTCCTCGCTCTTTTTGTATTTCAGTGGTGATAGAAGCAAGTGCTTTATGAACCTTCAGGATGGACGACAGTATATAAAAAATAAATATTTTCAATACCCAAAACAGGCTACAAGTTGGTTTGAGATCCTTCCACTTTATGGAGAGTGAGTTATGAAAGAGAGTGCTTAGTTTAGAAATTTAAATTTATTTACAAATGTTCACTAAAAAAATCTTTTCCTTCTAAATAAACTCAGCTTCTTTAAGATCCTGCAACTGAAGATCACCAAACTCATTCACATGCTGTTTTGCAGATTGATCCTTGTATAAAAAAAATATTTTATCTTGAGTCAATGACAGAAGAAGAGGTGATAAACTAAAAGTAAACTGTTCTAAAACCAATAATATAACTACCAGGTTTCTCCAGTCTTCTTTTCTTCCCCACTTTAAAAATAAGCTAAAAGAATTTGGGTCACACTCTAGCAAATGGGAAAAGCTAAACAGAAGTCTCCAAAAAGGTACACAAGAATCAGTCTTCTTGAATTCAAACTTACTACATAACACCAGGCCTGATCCTGCAGTCTTAGTCCAGACAAGAGCTATACTGAATTAGGAATTTTGCCTGAGTAAGGACTGCAGTGTTTCACTTTGAATAAGAGAGTATTTAAAAAAACCAAACAGATGTACCATAACTGAGTCTGAAGTTTGTTGCTGTTGTGTAGGGTTGTTTTTTTTTAAAACTAAACTGCATTTGAAAAAAGGTTGCAGTATTTTCCTCCAATATTATCCAAAACAGTTTAGAATACAAACACTGCTACAGCTCACCACTGCAGACATACTACTTACTACACATATATTTAGCAAATACTTTAAGAGATCCTTGACAAAACAATGACAAATACTAGTGAGCACTTCACTTGCTAATCTAAATTTTAACACTCAGTTACATGGTTTCCTCGCCTTAGGTACATACAGTGTAGATTTTGCATAGCTATTGCACATATTTTCAAAACACTTAAATGTCATTGGTTTGAGAAAATATATACCATGGGTGAAATCCTGGCCATGACAAACTCTTCCTGTCTTCAACAAAGCAAGGATTTCACCCACCGTCATCCACCAAAAAATAAAAAATATCTGTTCCCAAAATTGTAACACATCTTAATAGCCAAATTAGTGTCTATTTAATAACTATGAAACTGAAAACTGTACAACTTATTTTTTAAATAAAAATAAACCTAAGTGTACTGGAAGGAAATTGATCCCTGAGTGACAAGACATTTGTTAAAAGGGTGCAGTTTTCTAATCATTACAATATGTTACAACACACTGTAACAGCTGGCGCTATTAACCATCAGCAGTAAAACTTTTTGCAGTCCACTGTATTTACAGAACTGTTGCATTGATCACATTATCTTGTGTAATGAAACTGCAAGTGAACATTAAGAAATAAGATAAATAGAAATTGTGTCTTTATTATTTTAAATTGAATGTCAAGTTTGACAGCTAAGCCATGTTGGATCCAATAAACTCATGGTGGTGGTGGTGGGCGGCCTCTCCACTTCAGATGTTCAAAAACTCATTTTCAACAGATGGTCTTCAACCAAATAGCAAGAGCAACACAATTGTAATCGAGTTCACTGCTATTAATGGCACTGTGGGGAAAAAAACAGAAAATGAAGGACATTCTCTTTTTACACAGAATGGCATATGATCATTGAGCCTGGAAAATGCCCATTAAACAGGGAGTTACAGTTATTGCTTTTTTCAAATTTAATTTGGTTATTCAAATTGAGAGTTTGTGAAATGTTCCAGGGCCAACAACCCAAGATACAAAGAACAAAATACGAAACAGAAATACAAGCTGTATTTAAGATATGCTGCCTAACAGCCATCAGATGATAGCCTCTAGCTCCTATCAACATGGACTGGACATTTATCAGTAAAGTAGAAGTGAAGGAGACCTGTATTTTCATTAACATTCTCCTGAGCCATCCAGGCCTCACTTACATTTAGGACTGCTAGGAATTATTGTGATTTCACTTACCACTCACACTGTGTATGTGAATCAACTGAATTATGATGCTTTCAGTAAGAATTGAGAGTCAGGTCAGTGATGAATTGCTAATTCTCACTGCTACTATTCTGGAATAATCAAGATTCCTGTATGACCATGCAGAACACAATCTCGGTGGATGCTGGCCTACAAAAAATTTCCAAGTCTTTTGTGGTCTAGTGATATAGGCTACTTTCTATTTGGAGGAGTAAGTATTGCCTTACTAGCCCAGAATTCTACAAATGCCCTCTTTCTAGGAACTAGCTGATGTCATCTTGTTGCCATATATGTTGTTTAGACAAAACTCATGACACTAACAGCCAGGCAGCTTCTTTTCACAATGACTGAAAAGTCATTGAAAGAGCTGAAGTCAGTCACACAGCCCTTTTTGTTGCCTATTGATCCCGACATCCCAAAGCGGATCTGAGGAAAGTGAGAAGAGAATTGGAGAGAGGAGAGGAGAAAGAGGAAATGAAATGAAGAGTCCAACTCATGGTGGGGTCAGCTCTTGCAGTTAGTGAGTAATTGAGGCTCTTCCTACCACACCCCTTTTTTAAAGTAATTGTATACAGGGGATGGAGATACAATAATTCCAGCTATCATAATGAAGGGTCGTTGGATGGTCACAGTTTATGAAGTATGGAAGGTAAAAAAATTACATAAGCTCTCCTTTCCCTGATACAGTTGCACAGCTTTCCATCACAGAGCTGTCGGTTTTTGTGTGTTTTGGGGCACAGGAAAGGGGGGGGGAGGGGAATTGCTTTTATGATAGGCTGAGCACTCCTATGGATAGGATGGCCTGCTGCAGAGCCAACATTACAAGTCTGTGTGGCTTGGAAGGCAGTGGGTATTTTCTGCTGTATCAAGCCTTGGGTGCCGCACATGGCCATTAATCATGTGACCTGCAGCTTCCCTCTTAAGAGTCAATCAGAAGGATGATCCATGTATTTTTCATCAAGTAGCTTAGGGAGAGGATCGGAGAGACCGGATTGAAAATAATGAGTAAAAATGATAGCCAGGGGGTGAGGTCTGATGGTAAAGATGGAACAAGGGTCAAATGAAGCCTGTATTAAGGAGGCAAGAGTCCTCATTCAGGTGCCTGGGCCTGGTTCATTAAAAACACACAGAAAGTACCTAACTAAACTGTTCTTTTCATCTTACCCCTCATGACTGTTCGTACAGATCGAATAAGGTTCATTAGCTGTGCTTTAATTCCTGGTTCTTCTCCGAATCCGCCAATCCCTTGGTCTGTTCCCCAGCCAACTGTATAACACAAAGATGGTTAAACCGTATTGAAAAATCACACACTTATGTTATTAGCAATATTAGAAAGTGATCTATCTTGAAAAAATATTACTTTCAGCCACTAGTAAAGTCCTAACATTATGATGAAATCAGATTTCAGACCAGTAAGCCTTAGGGCTTGGCTACACTGGCGCTTTACAGCGCTGCAACTTTCTCGCTCAGGGGTGTGAAAAAACACCCCCTTGAGCGCAGCAAGTTACAGCACTGTAAAGCGCCAGTGTAAACAGTGCCCCAGCGCTGGGAGCTAATCCCCTCGTGGAGGTGGAGTACCTGCAGCGCTGGGGGAGCTCTCTCCCAGTGCTGGCGCGCGACCACACTCGCACTTCAAAGCGCTGCTGTGGGAGTGCTCCCGCGGCAGCGCTTTGAAATTTTGAGTGTAGCCACGGCCTTACTTCAGGACCAGGTAAATCTGTTGAAATGGTGAGTGGAAAGAGAATTATAAAACACCTAAATGAACATAATAGTAGAGGGAAAGTGTGCCTATTTAACCTACATCAATTCACAGTGTGTGTCAGAAGTGGATAAAGGAGAACTGATTGACAGTGTATTTGGACTTCAAAAAAACCCTTTGACAAACCTCACAAGAGGCTATTGAGGAAACTGAGTAATCATGGGGTGAGCAATGAAGTCCCATCAAGGACTCAACTGGCTAGGAGATAGAAAACAAAGAGGAGGAATAATTGTACCCCAAGGTTCCACAGTAGGGCTAGTGTTTTATAATATATTTATTAATTAACTGGAGAAGAGTTAAACTGGAGAAGAGTGAGACAGTCAAATTTTCAGAGGACAAGGCTAAATTAGTCAGGACTACAAATGTCCATGAGGGACTCAGAGTTAGACAAATGCATAGCACAATGACAGATTAAATTAAGTGTTGACAAATGCAAGGCAGTGCCCATTGGAAGGAATAATTTGAACAGCTCTTATAGCTGGATTCTAAATGAACTAGCCACTCAGGAAAAAGTTCTGTGTATCATTGGGGATAGCATAATAAAAAACCCTGCTCAACATGCAGTATTTAAAAAACAACAAGGTGTTAGAACATATAAAGAATGCAACAGAAAAAAATACTGAAACTATATTAATACTATTATATAAATAAATGGCATACCCTGACCTGGAATCAGTCACTCACAAAGAAAAAAGATACAGCAGAAAGAGAGGGTTTAGAGACATTTGACATAAATGACTGAGATATGAAATACTTCCATATGAACAAAGTTTGAAAAGAATGGGTCTCTAGTTTGGAGAGGAGACAAATAAAAGGAGGCACCTCTGAAGTACACAAAACAATCAGTTGCAAAAAGAAAGTAAACTGATTGTTCAGATTTACCATTTCATGCAATACAAAAACAAGGGGTAAATGAATAAAATTAACAGGCAACAAATTTAAAACTTATAAAAGGATTTTAAAATACACATCACAACCTTTGGAACCCATTGCCACATGAAATCCTTGAGGTCAAGGTTTTAGCAAGAGTTATTCATTTATTTTTAAGGATTAAACAGCTATATAGATGAGAAGATCCACAGTTAAATTAGAAAGGACAGGACTTTTTTCTTACTAAGGAATCCCCTTATGCTTCAGGATCTAAACCAAACACTGATGGGGGTTTGGAAGAAACTTTCCCTTTAGGGGCTGGTTATTACATAATTATCCACAAGAGGCTTCCTTTATAAGAAGGGTCACAAATCTGGTCTGTTCACTGTTACAGTCAGAAAACTGGACTAGACAGATCAGTCTGGAAATTGTTATGCCTGGCTTCTTCTCTTTGAGAAGAGACCTACTCTGAATGCTTGTTCCGTGATCCCAGCGGAGCACAAAGTGGCCCCAACCGATTCTGTCCCCCGCATGAATCCACTGGGGAAGAGCAGAGAAGGGAAGCCACCAGCATTCCTACCAATAATCCCAGTTTGGCCCGTCATGGGGAAATGCTATACCCAACAAATTCCTGGAGTCTATTTATTTTATGAGATGTATGGTAAACGTTTGTCAAGGGTGTTCAGAGCTTGGGATGGATGCTCTTTTGTCTAGTACAGTACAAATCTAAGTTGCAATTTAGAGACTTAGGTTTTACAGAGAGGCAAAGGAGAGAAAGAGGCAGAGAAATGGAGGAGAGATCTGGGAGCAAGATACTAGGAACAAAAATACAGTAACTCCTCACTTAAAGTCATCCCAGTTAACGGTGTTTCGTTGTTACGTTGCTGATCAATTAGGGAACATGCTTGTTTAAAGTTGTGCAATGATCCCTTATAACGTTGTTTGGCAGCTGCCTGCTTTGTCCACTGCTTGCAGGAAGAGCAGCCTTTTGCAGCTAGCTGGTGGGGGCTTGGAACCAGGGTGGACCGGCAGCCCCCCTATCAGCTCCCCGCTCCCCTAAGTTCTCTGTGCAGCAGCTGCCAGCAGGCTAGCAATTGCAGCTGTCCCTCCCCCCACTGCCATGTGCTGCTCCTGCCCTCTGCCTTGGAGCTGTTCCCTGAGCCTCCTGCTTGCTATGCAAGGGGTGGAGGAAAAAAAAGGGGGGGGGGTTTAATGTCAGGGTGTCCCCCTCCCCCCTGCTCCAATACCTCGCTTATCCCTTCTTCTCCATATAGAGCAGGGTGGGGACATGGACAGAGAGAGCCTGGGGCAGCAGCTGCTGTCTCAACTTCCTGATCCACTTAAAAAGACAATGCACTTAAGAGTGGGTCAGCTTACTTAAAGGGGCAGTGTGCATTTCTCTCCCACACACAAGGTGTGTGTCTGTGGCTACGTCCACACTACCCGCCCGGATCGGCGGGTAGCCATCGATATATCAGGGATCGAGATATCGCGTCTCGTCTGGACGCGATATATCGATCCCCGAACGCGCTCCCTTCGGCTCTGGAACTCCAGCAGGGTGAGCGGAGGTAGCGGAGTCGACGTGGGAGCCGCGGCCGTCGATCCCGCGCCGCGAGGACGCGAGGTAAGTCGCGGTACTTCGAAGTAAGATACTTCGACTTCAGCTACGCTATTCTTGTAGCTGAAGTCGCGTATCTTACTTCGACATCCCCCCCTAGTGTGGACCAGGCCTGTCTCTGTCTGCTATGCTATCTCCCCTCCCCTCCATTCCTGCTGCCTTGTAGAGTGAGAGGCTACATTAACAACTTGTTAACCCTTGAGGGCTCAGTCGAGTGCTAGTTCATCATTTAGCACAGGGGTTCTCAAACTGGGGGTCATGAGGTTATTACTTGGGGGGTCGTGAGCTGTCAGCCTCCACCCCAAACCCTGCTTTGCCTCCAGCATTTATAATGGTGTTAAATATATAAAAAAGTATTTTTAATTTATATGGGGGTCGCACTCAGAGGCTTGCTATGTGAAAGGGGTCACCAGTACAAAAGTTTGAGAACCACTGATTTAGCAGTAAGGCATTCCCTGGGAAATATCCCACCCTCTTTCACCCTCTAACTTCACCACCTCAACCAAGCTTCACAATCACCATAGCTGTGAACAGTATTAAATTGTTTGTTTAAAACGTATAGTGTGTATATATATATGTGTATATATATATAGTTTTTTGTCTGGTGAAAAAAATTTCCCTGGAACTTAACCCCCCCGTTTACATTAATTCTTACGGGAAAATTGGATTCGCTTAAAGTCACATTTTTCAGGAATATAACTACAACGTTAAGTGAGGAGTTACTGTAAAAATAAACACAAAATTGCAAAAATAAATATAAAAGAAGAGAGACAAGACAAAACAGAGAAAACAGACAAGAGGGAGGGAGAGAGAATGGACAAAAACAACGCTATCAAGCATACTGAGGGCCGGGTGCATCTCCAACACACCAAGGTTGGGAACTACTAACAATGGGTTCTTCCTAATGGTTACATACTTTTATTATACCAAATACATGATAAGAAACACATGCTTGGATACATGAACAGTTTGAAAGTACAAAGGCTACATTTCATATTATTTACAGAACCTGTAATGCTGCCCACTGCCAGATAATTAAAAGGGATTATATCAATCCTACAAATCCCCTGTACAGAGAACTCCCACAGATTTCAATAGGAATTCCACCTATAGCAGGAATGGAGGCTCTGGCCTTTGGATTGGGTGAGAAAATTTCAGATCATTCCTGGAGTCAAACAAAACTACCTAGTTTGCTGGATACTTTAATATTACTGACCATTTAATAGAATAAATCAATTCATAATCATACATGGCGAAAAGACTCCTGTACACATTCCACTCTCCATCACTCAGACAAGAGCATGATGATTGGCAATCACATGACCAAATGCAAAGTAGTAATATATCTGAAGTTGCTTAGATTCATGATGCCTCCCAGACCTTTTATATCAATTCCCTTTAATATCTATAAAAGGTATCATGATGTTTTTATTGCTTGTATGCCTTAATTTTGAATAACTTGAAGCTTTCACAATGCAGGATGTCAAAATATTTATCAGGAATATTTTATTCAACAAGGGAGACTGAGTATTGGGGAGCATGGGGGCATAAAATCCCTTAACAAGACTACAGTCTTGGTTTCCATTTCTACAACAGGTTTCCTTAACATGATTTACAGTTAGGGCTTATTTTTTTAAAAACACTTGTTTATATGTAATTTAGCATTCAGTGTAGACAAGGTCTGCTGTGTTTACAATTGTGTTAGCTGGTCACAGGCATACCATCTGACAACTTTAAACACAACAGGCCGTGTTTACATCATGGCCCCATCTACAGTAGGCCAACAGATCCTGTTTAAAAACCTATTATTCCTTCCCTAAGGTTGACCATGACCAGTTAACATTTTTAAAGGTGTTAAACCCTGTCTACACTAATGATTCAGAGCATGGTAGCTAACATGCTTTTTAAACATGACCTAATTTCTTAATCTAGACACGTGCCAAGAGCTAGATCCAGTCTGACACAGCACTAGTTAACACACACTATAATGCATTATAAGAGGGGTCGGCAACATTTCAGAAGTGGTGTGCCGAGTCTTCATTTATTCACTCTAATTTAAGGTTTCGCGTGCCAGTAATGCATTTTAACGTTTTTAGAAGGTCTCTTTCTATAAGTCTATAATATATAACTAAACTATTGTTGAATGTAAAGTAAATAAGGTTTTTAAAATGTTTAAGAAGCTTCATTTAAAATTAAATTAAAATGCAGAGCCCCCCGGACCGGTGGCCAGGACCCGGGCAGTGTGAGTGCCACTGAAAATCAGCTCGTGTCCCGCCTTCGGCACCCGTGCCATAGGTTGCCTACCCCTGCATTATATATAAAGCTACAATCAGGGCTGGCTTTAGGACCTGCGGGGCCCGATTTGAATACCCGGCGGCGGTCCAGGTCTTCGGCGGCACTTCGGCGGCGGGGGATCCGCTCCGCGTCTTCCGCGTCACTGAAGGACCCCCCGCCACCAAAATGCCCCCGGAGCAGACCGCCGCCAGGTCAGCCTAAGGCGCGGGGCCCGATTCGGGGGAATCGGCCTAAAGCCTGCCCTGGCTACGATTTTGTCATGGATATTTTTAGTAAAAGTCATGGACAGGTCACGATCAATAAATAAAAATTCACAGAAGCCATGACCTGTCCCTGACTTTTACTAATAATAAATAATAATAATAATAATATATGGAGATATACCTATCTCCTAGAGCTGGAAGGGACCCCGAAGGGTCGAGTCCAGCCCCCTGCCTTCACTAGCAGGAGCAATTTTGCCCCAGATTCCTAAGTGGCCCCCTCAAGGATTGAACTCACAACCCTGGGTTTAGCAGGCCAATGCTCAAACCACTGAGCTATCCCTCCCCCCTAAAAACATGCCTGACAAAATGGGGAGGGAGGAGGATCCAGCATCCTGCCCCAGTGGCTGTGAGCTGCAGCCCCCACCCCTGCCCAGTGTCTGAGCAGCTGCCGGGGTCCCCCCACTGCAACTGAGGAACTCCGGGTCCCTCTGCTGCCGCTGCTGGCAGGTGGGAGCTGGGGGGGATCCTCCACCACCTGCGGGGCTGGGAGCTGCAGGGGCCCTGCCACCCCAGCTGGGGAACTCCAGCGTCCCTTAGCCACCTGTGGTGGCTAGAGAGCTCTGGGTCCCCCTGCTGCTGGGAACTTGGGGGAATCGGGTGCTGGGGAGGGATCTCCCACCACCCATGGTGTCTGCAGAGCTCCAGGTCCAACCGCCACCACAGGCAGCTGGAGAGCTCCAGGGTGTCCCCGCCACCCATGGCAGCTGGGTAGCTTGGGGGGCCCCACTGGCAGCGATGGGTCAGTTGCAGGGTCCCCCCGCCCTTGGTGGCTAGGCTGCTTCAGGAGGGTCCCCTGCAGCCGGCGGTGGTTGGGCTGGTGCGGGGCCCCAATATCACGGAGGTCTCTGCAAGTGACTTCGGCAACCTCCGTGACATAACTGTAGCCTTAATTACACAATACAATAATATCGGTCCAATACACGATATCACCTCACCCACCTTCTCTCTCGAATATGCGGGGGCTGGCAGCGCTACAGCTCCCTGCACGTTATAACACACAGCAGCATCGCCCGGCAGGGACCTGCCCTCAGGTGAGCCCCATGCGGTGCCCGCCCCTCCAAGCGTGCCAACGCCTTCCCGGCCCGCCTGGCTAGCGGGCAGGGCGGGCGAACACCGGCAGTAGCACCCGGGGAAAGGCAACCGCCAGCTCCGGTGGGACCTGTCCTGCCACCTCACCCCGCTTAAACAACCGCCAGGGAGCTCCCCCGGGGGCTCGGCACGGCGCTGATGTTAGGGGCGGAAGGGACCGGAGATGCCCTAGCGCCCGCTGGGGGAGGAAATGATCCCCGGCCTCCCGTGCAGCACAGGCCTGGGCGGAGTCCCCAGGGGCAAGCAAGGGAGGCGCCCGCCAGCCCCGGGGGGGAGGCAGCGACCCATCTCGGCCCGACACGGGCAGCGGGGGCGGCTCTGACCCCACGCCCCGAGGTGGGGGGGGGGATCTCCGCGCGCCGGGGTGCGGGGCCCCTCACCGTTGCGGAGGAAGCGCTCCTCGTGCAGCACGGCGATGGCGTTGACGAAAAGCAGCGCGGCCTGCAGCAGCGCGTACAGGGTGAAGGCCATGGCCGCGCCCGCCGCGGCCTCCGCGCGCGCTCAGCCTGCCGCCGGGGCGGGGCCGGGACGTGGCAGGGCTGGGCGGGGAGCGCGCCGCGCGCGGGGGGCGGAGCGGGGCCGGGAGCCTTGCGCAGGCCCGCCCCGGGCGGAGGGGAGGGTGTCGCTAGCCGCCTGGCCCGGGTTGATCCCACGCCCGGGGGGCAGGAGAAGCCCACGTTGCTCAGGGGAAAGGCCCCTCTATGCTTGAGGAGGGACAAACCGAGCCTGGCTCCGGCTCAAAGGCTCCCTCATGGCAGGGAGGCAGCGATTTGCCACGTCTGTCTGTCAGAGGGTGACCAGATGTCCTGGTTTTATAGGGACAGTCCCGATATTTGGGGCTTTGTCTCATATAGGTGCCTATTACCCCCAACCTTTGTCCCGATTTTTCACACTTGCTATCTAGTCACCCTAGTCTGTCAGGGAGGCTTTTCCTCTCCTTCACACAGTGTGGTGTCCCGGCTTGGGTCGGTCAGTCTGTCTCCCCACACTATGACACCACCAAATCCCGTGGGGTGCCCTGGTGTAACCCATTGCAATGGGAATGCGCCGATACCCCGTAAGCACTTTGGCGGGGGGGCGCTTGCAAAGCACCATTCGTGACCGCAGACCGCTTTTAGGTGGGACTGTCCCTGTTTCCCAGCAAATCCCATTCTTCCCCTATTAAAAGCTCTCTTGTTAGTCTAATGTTTCAGTGGAATGAAAAGGTGCAGCCCTCCTACTTTTCTCCCCAAGTGTCCATAGAGATTTTCATCAGTGTCTGTCAATTTCACCACAGTCACAAAACCATGAAAAAATATTTCCACCCATAATAATGAAAATTTACAGATTGGCAAAGTAAGCAAAATGCTGTTTGAGAACGTATTAGCGTGTGATTTAAGGCTATTTACTTTGGTGTGTGGTGTTGACAGTTTGTGTTTAAAGGTTATAAGGCTTTAACATTTTGAATCTCAACATCGACTATCATTAAATAGTTATTTTCTGCCTCCACAGACATCCCTCCACAACTGTGAAAATTTAAATGGATACAAATTTTAAAAATACTTAAAACCTATAATTTTGCACAACTGTGAACATTTAAATTGATAAAATAGAAAGCTTAAAAATAAACATCAATATCTGTTGAAATTCTTTAAAAATCAAATTCTGCAAAGAATACATACAAATATGCCATTTTATAGCTGTTATGCATGAGTCAATAATTCTCATAATTTTAATATTAAAACACATGCTACTTATGTAGTATTCACATACGCTGTAAGTACAGTAGATATATTTAACCAACATATCAACATTGTGACATAGAATCATAGAACTGGAAGGGACCTTGAGAGGTCGTCTAGTCCAGTCCCCTGCACTCATGGCAGGACTAAGTATTATCTAGACCAGGGGTCGGCAACCTGCAGTACGCGTGCCAAAGGTGGCATGCAAGCTGATTTTTACTGGCACGCTGCTGCCAGCCGGGGTTCTGGCCACCGCCCCCGCTCAGCCCGCTGCCGGCCTTGGTAAACAGAACCCCAGGCTGGCAGCGGGCTGAGCGGGGCCGGCAGCCGGGACCCCAGACCGGCAGCAGGCTGAGCCGCTCAGCCCGCTGCCAGTCTGGGCCCGCTGATGGGCTGGAGTTCTCAAAATATTCATAGAATCATAGAATATCAGGGTTGGAAGGGACCTCAGGAGGTCATCTAGTCCAACCCCCTGCTCAAAGCAGGACCAATCCCCAGACAGATTTTTACCCCAGTTCCCTAAATGGCCCTCTCAAGGATTGAACTTACAACCGTGGGTTTAGCAGGCTAATGCTCAAACCACTGTGTTCTCGCACCCCTTATCAAAAATTACACTACAATTAGCTTAAAAACTTGAAAACTTAAAAACTTTGTTTGTATATTACAGTAATCGTTAAAAAATGTATAATGTTAATAAATACATAGGTTTGATGAAACAAAGTAGTTGTACTTATTTGCCTGTGCTTAATTTGTGTTTTCGATGATTTACCTTCTAAAAAAATCTCGCATGTCTCGCACCTCCAGAAAGGACATCTCGCACCCCCAGGGGGTGCGTGCACCCCAGGTTAAGAACCACTGCACTAAACTGATAAGATCTGTATTTTAATTTAATTTTAAATGAAGCTTCTTAAACATTTTAAAAACCTTGTTTACTTTACATACAACAATAGTTTAGTTATATAATATAGACTTATAGAGAGAGACCTTCTAAAAATGTTAAAATGTATTACTGGCACGCAAAACCTTAAATTAGAGTGAATAAATGAAGACTCGGCACACCACTTCTGAAAGGTTGCCGACCCCTGATCTACACCATCTCTGACAGGTGTTTGTCTAACCTACTCTTAAAAATCTCCAATGATGGAGTGGAATGTGATAACAGAATGTTGGGAATCATTAGGAAAGGGATAAATAATAAGACAGAAAATGATATATTGCTTCTATATAAATCCATGGTACACCCAAATCTTGAATACTGTGTGCAGATCTAGTCTCCCCATCTCAAAAAAGATATATTGGAATTGGAAAAGGAACAGAAAAGGGCAACAAAAATGATTAGGGGTATGGAACAAGTTCCATATGAGGAGAGATTAATAAGACTGGGACTTTTCAGCTGGGAAAAGAGACGACTAAGGGGAGATATGATAGAGGTCTATATAATCATGACTGGTGTGGAGAAAGTAAATAAGGAAATGTTATTTACTCCTCATAACACAAGAACTAGGGGTCACCAAATGAAATTAATAGCCAGCAGGTTTAAAACAAACAAAAGGACGTATTTCCTCACACAACGCACAGTCAACCCGTGGAACTCCTTGCCAGATGATGTGAAGGCCAAGACTATAACAGGGTTAAAAAAAAAACCTAGGTAAGTTCATGGAGGATAGGTCCATCAATGACTATTAGCCAGGATGGGTGGGGATGCAAAACCATGCTCTGAAGCAGTGGGTCTCAACCTAGTTACCATTGTGGGCCGCATATGCAGCTCTGTGTGTGTTATGTGGGCCGCATCCACACAATATATATACTACCTATCTGGCCCTGAGGATGTCACATGGGCCACAGTTGTGTGCATGGGTGGCGGGTTGCATAGGCAGGGGGAGGTGTTGCCTCCCCAAACAGCCAGGCGTGACCCCACCCCCTGCTGTGACGCTCCCTGCGTGCTGCTGCAGCTCCAGTAGTTCTCCCGGCTCCGAGGCCAGCGGCAGCCCCACAGTGCTCTGAGGCTGGGGCCACGCGCCGCCCGCCTTCCTGTGCTCTGGAGCTGGGGAAGCTGGGGCCGCCCGCCACCCGCCCTCCCAGCGCTCCTTTGGGGCTGGGGGGCTAGCCGCGGGGCTGGGCTTGTGGCCATAGTGGGAGGGGCAGCTCTGGGGGGGGGCTGGGCTCTGGCGAGGCTTCGGGCGGAAGGGGCAGAGCTGGGGGTTAGCCTGCCCCCAGCCGGCAGTTCACGTGCCACCCATGGTTGCGTGCTGATTGGGCCACAAGCAGCCCACGGGCCGCTGGTTGAGAACCACGGCTCTGAAGTGTCCCTAGCCTCTGTTTGATAGATGCTGGGAATGGGCGACAGGGTGTGGATCGCTTGATGATTATTTGTTCTTCTCAATTCCCTCGGAAGCACCTGGCATTGGCCTAGGGTTGCCAACTTTCTACTGGCACAAAACCGAACACCCTTGCCCCGCCCCTCCTCCGAGGCCTCTGCCCCTCCCCGAGGCCCTGTCCCCCGCCCACTCCATCCCCCTCTCCCTCTGTCGCTCACTCTCCCCACTCTCACTCACTCGCTCATTTTCACCGGGCTGGCTCAGGGGGTTAGATTGCGGGAGGGGGTGAGGGCCCCGGCTGGGGGTGCAGGCTCTGGGGGTGGCCAGGGATGAGGGGTTTGGAGTGCAGAAGGAGGCTCAGGGCTGGGGCTGAGGGGTTCAGAGTGCAGGAGGGGGATCAGGGCTGAAGCAGGGGGTTGGGGCGCGGGGGTGCATGAGGGCTCCGGCTCGGAGTGTGGGCTCTGGGGTGTGGCTGGAAATGAGAGGGTTGGGGTGCAGGAGGGTGCTCCAGGCTGGGATCGAGGTGTTTGGAGAGCAGAAGGGGGATCAGGGCAGGGGCAGGGGTTTGGGGCCAGGGAGGGGGTCAGGGGTGCAAACTCCGGGCGGCGTTTACCTCAACCAGCTCCCGGAAGCAGCAGCATGTCCCCCCTCCGGCTCCTACATGGAGGCACGGCCATGTGTCTCTGCACACTGCCCTGACCACAGGCGCTGCCCCTGCAACTCCCATTGGCCGCAGTTCCCGGCCAATGGAAGCTGCAGGGTCATTGCTTGGGGGGGCGGCAGCAGGGTACGGTACCCCCAGATAGCCCCTTCACGTAGGAGCTAGAGGGGGGACATGCCATCTGCTTCCGGGAGCCGCGCGGCACCGCCAACCGGACAGTCAACGGCCCAGTCAGCGGCACTGACCAGAGCCACCAGGATCCCTTTTCAACCGGGTGTTCCGGTCGAAAACCAGACACCTGGTCACCCTATATTGACCGCTGTCGGAAGACAAGATACTGGGCTAGATTGACCTTTGGTCTGACCCAGTATGGCCGTTCTTATGGGCAAGCTGCACACACAGAACCATCCTGGTGAGGCCTCAGGTGTTCTAGAGAACTGGATAAAGGTAGTAGGGGAAAAATTCTGCATTCCTTTTACATCCTGTTGTAGCCAGTGGCAATTCTGGGTGTGCAAGGAATGCAAGAATGGGCCTTAGAGTGCACTTAAATTGGTTAGAGGAAGTATGCCTTAATTAGTGTTCATGCATTAATCAATACATTTTAGTGAAGTCCTTTCAAAATATTAAATACTGTATAACTGCTAAATACTGTAATCATGCTATTTATATTTAATTTGATGCATAATATCTGTGGGTTTATTTATTTAATTTTAATTTTTGTTTATTTAAATATTTGCACTAGTAGGAAATAAAAAAATCAGCTCAGATCCTAATTGTTGTCTATCCAAAATATAATGTCCGCAGGAGTCAAGATTTCTAATAGATTCCAAAATAAAACAATTATATTTGATATTATACTGATTGGGGCCTCTGGGCATGACTGTAATACAAATAGCAAAAATAATATTAACTGGTGCTCAGGGATACTGTATAGTTATTGATGTGTAAATGTACAAATTTTTCTCTCTTGCATCCTTCAGTCTTATTGGCTGAGGAGTTCTGTTTGCATAATCACAGAACTTTTATTTCACAGTAATCATACAGTATGCAAACCCCTTAAGTCTGAATGGTTGATAGCTTTTATTACCCAATCAGAGCACAATGATTTGCATAATCACTGCATTTTGATAGTTGCTATAGTCATTTTGTTGTGATAGATATAGTGGTTTTGTGCTTAACATATTTGACTGGGACTCAGGCAACACGGATTCTATTCTTTTCCCTATCATAGATTTTCTATGTGATCGTGGGCAAGTCACTTGCATCTCTATATAATAGAGGCAAGTACCTCCCTGTCTTACAGATACATCGTGAGGATACATTCATTAATGGTTGTGAAGTGATCAGTTACTACAGGGATGGAGCCAGTACAGGTATGGTCAATAGATACTTACAGAATTTTCAAGCTGTATGCCAGCCACAAAGACTACTTCTCAGTTCCCTCAGCTTTATTTCCTGATAACACCTCAGTCTTTGGTACAGCACTTTAGTCCAAGGTATAGTTTTGTGGATTTAAATAATCATGATATTAATTTAATATTAATTGATTGCCAGATGGAACTGAAAACAAAAGAGATCACCATTTGTCTAAAAGTGTAGAATATCATATGTTATTAACTTTTCCTTTCTGTAAATTCTTTTTATTAACAATGGAAAATTTGTCACATTTGGCGTGGGGGAATGGGAGGATGAGGCGCGGGTTGCAGAAATAAATCAGTAATACAAATATTTGCCTGTTAAAGCCCTGGATCATAAATAATTCCAATTCAGAAAAACAATTAAGCATGTGCTTTACTCCTATTGAATTCAATGGGATTTAAATCCATGCTTAATTTTAAGCATGGGGTTTTCCTGTCTCACAGCCTAAAATCTTTCCAAATTTCGGCTCTGCTCCTGCAAACACTTTTGGATGTGTTTAATTGTACACATTAACAATCTCATTGAAGTCAATGTGATTATTCAATTGAGTAAACATAAGCAAGTTTGCAGGACTGAGGCCTTAAATATAACTTTTATTTTTCAGCTAGATTTTTTAAACTTGGTTCACCAGCAATCCTCACTGAGAACTGCAAGTTTAAAGTTTTAAAACAAAACAATTTTAGTTATCCAAGGCAAAACAAAAGTTTTTGAATATTTTTAAGCATGAAAAACAGCTATTTCTCATGCTTCTGTAAATAAAATATAGCCAATCTTAATTTTGCCAAACTTTCCACACACACAAAAAAAATCAACTTTAGGCAGAAAAAAATTCATCCAAAAGGGTCATTACTATTTTTCATATAATTACAAGTGTTGGAATATAGTGGTCTAGAATGGGAGTGCCTTCTGTATTCAGCTATAACTTATAGCATCGTGGTAACAATTCTATAATGAAATACAGATAAATATCAAGGGTCAAAAGTATTTTCTAATAACCACTGTCAACAAGAACCATTTCCTGTGTTATATCCCCGTGAAACCCAATTTATAAATAAATACTAACCTCAGTGAAGTATGGTACTACAAAAATAGTTTTTTAAAAATAAGAATACAAGTTATGGCTTGATATTTTTACCCCATAAATAAGATGTATTTCCACAGAGCAGCTGCTATAAAGCTCACATAAATTTGACATGATTTTCATCTTTCTAAAATCCATTATGTCAACTTAACAACCACACAAGTCTTATCTTTGAATCATCACATTACCGTGGTTGAAAAGAAACCAGAGTTGCTTGCATTAAAGAGGAAAACATATTTTTGACTCAATGGGAATGTTACCTTTCATCACAGTAGATTTCTGTGGTACCATCTGAAGAGTGTAGTCAATCATCATAAAGGAGAGTTTGAGACCACTTTACAAATGCCAAAGGCTTAC
Source organism: Platysternon megacephalum (assembly GCA_003942145.1). Classification (NCBI taxonomy): domain Eukaryota; kingdom Metazoa; phylum Chordata; order Testudines; family Platysternidae; genus Platysternon; species Platysternon megacephalum. Next base: position 3,137,880 of record QXTE01000073.1, read on the forward strand.
CACTCCGGCTGGAGAAGTATTTTGAAGTCCTGATACTTTTCCATGATTTTAGCTTTGCTCTCGTTCATTTATTATTCTGTAGTGTCAGAAGTTTACAGAATACAATGCACTGGGCGTTGATGGTGTTAGCACCTTTCAGGAGGCACTCAGCACCTTTCAGGATTGGGTCCTTTGATAGCATCCATTTTATCAGGTTTCAGAGTGGTAGCCGTGTTAGTCTGTATCAGCAAAAACAATGAGGAGTCCTTGTGGCACCTTAGAGACTAACAAATTTATTTGGGCATAAGCTTTCATGGGCTGGAACCCACTTCATCAGATGCATGGAATGGAAAATACAGGAGCAGGTATAAATACAGGAAAAGATGTGATTTGCCTTACCAAGTGTGAGGTCAGTCTAACGAGACAATTCAATTGACAGCAGGATACCAAGGGAGAAAAAATAATTTTTGAAGTGGTAATGAGAGTGGCCCATTTCAGACAGTTGACAAGAAGCTGTGAGTAACAGTAGGGGGAAATTAATATTGGGAAAATTAGGTTTAGGTTTCATTTTACGTATTAATTACTCCTTAAGAAGTATCTTCTCACACCTGTGCTATCTAATCCTTTCCTAGGGCCTGATTCAAAGCCTATTGAATGCAAAAGAAATCTTTTCTTTGACTTTATTGGAAGTGGGATCGGCCTCTTAATCCATTTGTGCTGTCAGCTTTTTGAGTTTTTCTTTCTCAAATACTTTTATGACAATCACCTTCTCTGAACATTATATATATATAACAAATAGTGACCAAGTTTGAAGGCAAATATTTGTAAAAATGCTGTCTCAGAGATACGGAAAGGTTTGGAATTTGTGATATAATACCTAAAGAAGACCTGATAAGAGTCTGCAAAAATGTTAATGGATGTTATAAAGAAGATGGTGGTGATCAATTGTTCTCCATGTCTGTGAAGGTGGGACTAGAAATAATCAGCACAATCTGCAGCATGGGAGAGTTAGGTTCATAGAATCATAGAAGATAAGGGTTGGAAGGGACCTCAGGAGGTCATCTAGTCCAACCCCCTGCTCAAAGCAGGACCAACCCCAACTAAATCATCCCAGCCAGGATTTTGTCAAGCTGGGCCTTAAAAACCTCTAAGGATGGAGATTCCACCACCTCCCTAGGCAACCCATTCTAGTGCTTCACCACCCTCCTAGTGAAATAGTGTTTCCTAATATCCAACCTAGACCACCCCCACTGCAACTTGAGACCATTGTTCCTTGTCCTGTCATCTGCCACCACTGAGAACAGCTGAGCTCCGTCCTCTTTGGAACCCTCCCCCCCTTCAGGTAGTTGAAGGCTGCTATCAAATCCCCCCTCACTCTTCTCTTCTGCAGACTAAACAAGCCCAGTTCCCTCAGCCTCTCCTCGTAAGTCATGTGCCCCAGCCTCCTAATCATTTTTGTGGCCCTCCACTGGACTCTCTTCAATTTGTCCACATCCTTTTTGTAGTGGGGGGCCCCAAACTGGACGCCATAATCCAGATGTGGCCTCACCTGTGCCGAATAGAGGGGAATAATCACTTCCCTCGATCTGATGGCAATGCTTCTACTATTAGGCTCCTACTACTGGGTTAGATATTAGAAATTTTTTTCTAACTTTATGGATAGTTAAATACTGCAACAGGCTGCCAAGGTAGGTTGTGGAATCCCCATCGTTGGAGGCTTTTAAGAACAGGTTGGACAAACACCGGTCAGGGATGTTCTAGATTTACTTGGTCCTTCCTCAGCACAGGACTAGATGACCCTTTGAGGTCCCTTCCAGCCCGACATTTCTATTTTTCTATGACTCTATGAATTTATTACACATTTGTGGTAACTTTTCAGCCCTGACCCAAAGCCCATTTCAGTCAATGGAAAGATATTCTAAAAAAACCCAACACTTTTTTATTTCTTTAAACCTACAGTTTGTTAATGGACATGAGTCTTCCACACCTGCTTTGCCAGTGAAGCTTAGAAACTCTATAGTCCAGAGCTAATCAGCCTGCAAATTGTCCACCCTAGATGTACAGTTATGTCAGGGCAAAATGCTTGTTCTCTAACCTGGGATCTGATCCTACAGTCGGATCCTTGCAAGTGGATATTTGCCCTGTTGCAGAGTATGGTACAGGATCAGGGCCACAGTTACAAACCCGAGGCCTGATTCTCCTCTCACTTACACCAATGTAAGTCATGAGTAACTGCACTTAAGTCAATGGAGTTAAATTGGTATATGTGTGAGAAGAACCAGGTTCCATGGTTCCATTTTGTACTGCAGATAACATCTTAACTGTGTTTCACTAGCTAAAGCTTTTATTGTCACTTAGCTATTCACACCTATTGGACTGCATTATTAATAAAGTTAAAAACACAGTACATATTTTGAAAGTTTCACAGCCTTTTCCCCATTGAAGTTAATGGGGATTTGGAATATGCAGAATTTTCAATACACCTCTACCCCGATATAACGCTGTCCTTGGGAGCCAAAAAATCTTACCACGTTATAGGTGAAACCGCGTTATATTGAACTTGCTTTGATCTGCCGGAGTGCGCAGCCCCACCCCCCCGGAGCACTGCGTTTACCGCGTTATATCCGAATTCGTGTTATATCAGGGTAGAGGTGTATTTTGCCAAATGTATGTACAAGGAAAACCTCAAGTAGAAAAATCGTTATTTTTATTTGAATACTGAGTATGTCAGAGACATTGGCAGCCCTATTATGTTCTCGATTACTGTAGTTGTAGGTATCTATAAATCCCTCACCATTACTGTAGTATTTGAGCCCATCAGCGTCTTTAATGTATTGGTCTTCACATGTATTTGTCTTCACAACACCTGGTGAGATATTAAAATCAATGGGAGTTAACAAGTATAATAGAGATCAGAATTTAGTACATTATTGTGAGGGCTTCTGATTTCACATTTTAACTGATAAACATTGATAAAACACCCGCCATACAAAATTGTTTATCTAGTAAACACCGGAAAAGAACTGGAAATGGTTACTTGTATCTGTAGGCTTGTCTACACTGAGCAGTAATGCGGACTACAGGAGTATGATTTCTAATGCACCCTAATGTATTGCACATTCATAGGCCCATGGAAACCCTTGTTGGTGTGCACTAAAGATTCCCTAGTGTGCTTTAACATAGTGCTGTTTGAAACAGTTCTACATTAAAGCACACTGGGTAACATTACAAAGAGATTGTTCATTACAGCATATACTACTGTAGTGAGTCATGTATATAATATACATGCATCACAATAGCATAACTGGCAAGGGAAAGCTATGAGAATAGCTGGGTGAATACAAGAGGTCAAAGTGCAGCCAGATGTAACAGAAAAATATGAAAGGTGACTGGAAAATTAAGTCACATAGACATGGAGGCTTAAGGATGAAAGAGTTGAGTCATATATCCTTCTGTTGCCTGATCTTTAGATTATGTATTAATTATATTGATTACTTAAGAATCCCCAGTTATCACTTTGAGGGTTGCCAGGTTCTTGCCCCAAGATCAGGCCCAGTAGTATTCAAATTATTATATAGTTGGGAACCCCAATGTGGACAGTTGCAACACTCACACTATAGGAATTATTTTATATTTACAAATATAGTTTATTAATACATTTAGCACAGTCACAAACACCCCAACTTAGTAAGATAGATAGAGATACTACAGAATGGACATCTGCATGTCCATATACTCACACCATCTCCTGTAGAACAACCTGAAATGTTAGCCATCACCTTCCTCATCACCATCACCTTCCCCATCATCACCAGTGGCCATCATTCTGGCACCTTCCAAGGACTACATCTCTCTCTCCTACCACCTCTAGGCTGGGATGCCACTTTTATAATATGTTATGCTGATGCCGCTATATTTGATGCATATTCAGTAGGGGATTTCCCCCCTTTTCCTTATTTGTATTTCCTCACCTTATTAACGTTGGAGTGTCTTTTTCTTGTAGGTTAGTATATCAATGATCTCAACTTATTATCATATAAGTCAATTCGTTACCATGGCCCTTTTGTGATTAGGTCTCACATTTGTTATTTCTGTCCTAACTGGTTATTTCAGTTCTTTCCAAGTTCCAAGTTGTGGTGTACCTGTTAAGTTTAAAAGGGAATGAACTTAGGAAAGATATAGCTGGGTAAATGTGAAAGGTCTTAAAGGCAAAGACGAGAAGTTTGTGTGTGGTGCAGTGGAGATGCAAAGACGAGAGTGATGTGCTCAGAGCAACGACCCTGGAAAATGATCCCAGCAGCAATATTTTGAATGGGCTCAAGTGTGTGTTTGTGTGTGGGGCAATATGGCTGAGTTTTTAAACAGCCTAAGCTGTGTCCTGAGTCCCCACCATAGTGTGTGCCATGCTGCTGGGCTAGAATGTCCCCAGTCTCTTTAGAAACTAAGTCAGACATAGTTCACCTCCCTTTTGATTGAAATCAATAGGAGCTAGGCACCAAAATACCTTTGAGGATCTGGGCCTTAGTTTCTTAGGGATAAATAAAGAGGGGACACAACAGTGATCTAATGTAGGGTTTGACTTAGCCCTTGTGGGGCAGGCAATGGGTCTGCACTCAAACCTGTAAATCTCCCACAATGTGTGGGGATTTCATTATGGAAGCCCTACATCTATGTGCAAGTTCTGGATCTCCAGTGCCCTCCTGGTAGAATGGTTCCACTGGAGCCATGTTGTGAGGGCTTCCCCAGCTAATGGCTGCCCACAGCAACACCCCCAAATGGGGGCTTCACACCATGGGGATAAGGGCATGGAAAGGTAAACTAAACCCTAGGTTTTGTTACTATCCACCTTGATCTCCACAGAGGCTGGGATGTGTGGAAATGCACAATTTGAAAACGTTTTGTTAGTTTCTTCCATGAGATGATCATGCTGGGGATGAGGCCTCCAGTTTGGAGAAAGCAATGTACCCTGGTGTCACCAGTTCCACACATTGAATTCGAGCCATGGAAATGATCAAAGACAAAGGAGTGTGCTATGGTCACTGACGCTGATGGTTACAGCCACACGAAGGGCGAGCTGCTGTCAATGAGTAATTAATACTTTTCTCCATGAGTATGCACAGGCCTTCAGGGTCCTGAGGAGTGTTGGTGCAACTGGGCATGATAAGACCCTTCGTGCGAATACTTCTGCAGAGGTTCTCTGTGCCGCCTCCTCAAGAGCCCACCTTCCCAGGCCCAGGGTACGTGTTGCGGGCAGGCCATAGTGGGAAGGGATGTGCCTGGGGCATCCTGCGCCCCTGCAGTGACACACAGAGAAGCCAGTGAGACAGGAACACAAGATAGGACTACCCTAGCCTGGGCCAAGGGCCCCACTTGACCACAAAAGTCTCTGTGTCAGCTCAGGAATTAATCTAGCTCCTTGTAACTACCACCCGGATAGAGAAGACCTCATGGATATTTCATCCTTAACAAGCTGGTGTCATACCGTCTCAGACAAAGCTTTATTAACTGGGAGCATAGTTTGTGCACTGGAGGTCACAGGGATCAGTTTAAAGATTAATAGAGCATATCACATTAGAATCATAAATACAGACAGATAGATTTAAAAAAATAAACAGTCTGGCAATGCCTGACTGCATTAAGACAATGCATGGAGGTGCTGATGCCTGAGAACACAACAACAGATTCGCCCAGCTATGGTCAATGAGAAACCATACATAGGAGATTTAGAATGTGGCTCAAAAGTGTGGGAATAATGCATTAGAGTCAGAAGGAAGGAGAAACCTTTGGGGAAGGGCAGGAAAATTTCAAAAAGTTCCCCTTGCATATTTTCCTGTGAAATGTCCCGCTGAAGGGGGAAGGGAATAGATCTCGGCAGAATTTGCCAGCCAGAGCTAAGGCCTTCAGACTGGGACCAGAGGGAAGTGATCTCCAAGATCTAAGGTGCAGGAGACATCTGCATAGTTCCTATCCTCCTTCTGCCTCCAGCAGTACTGGTGTCCTGAAGAAGACCTGCTGCCATTGGTTGGGTCCCTCTGTGGCAACTCAGGTGAAGGTCTGGTGGCTAACTAGCTAGAGCGAATACTATATTAACTTCAAGCCAGAGTTCTGTGCAGAAATCCTACAGGAATTGATACTACAAAGACAGGCCCCAAATCCCAAAGCTCTGCAGCACTTTGACAAGTTGAACCCTAGTAGACACCTCTAGAGAGTAGGGGACAGTTCAGCAAAGGAGAGCTTGCATTTCCATTTGTGGAGGGAATGATCCATCCTTGGGTTTCCTTCAATAATATTTTTATACTTCTATTTATACAGCTACTGACAGAGATACTGTACATACATACATACATATATATATCACAAAGAAAGTTGGAATCTGTTCTTCATCACTGGAAAGAATCTGCATTTTTCAATCCTGCAATGTTGCAGGTTCGCATTCCAATGTCTCAACATTTTGCCCTTACGACAAAGGAAATGAAGATGGCCTGTGTTAAGCAACGAACAGACTTCACTTTGCTCATGTATACCCCAGAGCTTTCCAGGCATTTTTCTCTCCAAATGAAAACTTCGCTGTTGGGAGAAACCTTGGTGTCATCATTGCTTTGGCGAGGTGTCAGGGGGTGTACTAGAGGATGTGAATGAAGAGTAAGGTAGCACTCAACTGGACAATTTATTTTCAGAGCTGGGAAAGCTCCTTGGGTAGAGTTTCCTGTTCTGAGAAGTAATTTATACACGCAGGACCAGTAAAATCCACTGTTGAAATCTTGTCACCACTATTGTGCTTCATTGTAACATTTGCCAGAACCACCTCTGTTGTACTTGGATCGTTGGAAAAACAGCAACATTTACCTTGCCTGGAACAATAAAAATAGAACAAAACAAACATTAGCTACTAGATAAGTCTGAGTTTGGTGGGCTTGGACACTTCCACAATCTAATTCATAATATTTTCTAACTTCAGTGAATAAGAACATGCAACTTTGAACTGCACATTTTAGGAAAGGAAGAAATCTTGAGACATCTCTGGCTTACATATGATTCTGGACATGACCATCAACAATGCTGTTTCTCTTTTATTTTTCTACCTCATAGCATAATAACAGACCCACTGGCTCCACCCCTCTCTTGTCCAACCTAAAGAGGGTCAAAGTTTTTGGTTTGAAACGGTTGATTTTTTGGTTTTGTTTTGTTTTTTTTCTAGAAAGAAAACAGCTTTTAAAATATATATATATAAATGAACATTTCTGTGGAAAATAAAAAACCCTGAAAACACCAAACATTTTCAGCTATATACAACAAAATTGTTTTCTGGGTTTTCTGTTATTCAACAATAAAAACCCAATACATTTCCGAGAAAAAAAATTCAACAAAAATGAGAAAACAAAAACAAATAAAAACAATTTAAAAAATTATTTTAATTAAAAATGTTCACACACAAAGTTTTTCAACCAGCTTTTGTTCAAACACTCTTGCATGGGGGCACAGGAGGCTCTATGAAGTTATGCTCCACGGACTACAGGGTTTTGGCAAACTGAGCCTGAGCTCCCCAAATCCTGCCTTTTCCCAGTGCATAGTGGAGCATTGCATTTTATATCTGCAGGACTTTAACTGGCTTCCTTAAACGTCCTTAGTAACACTGACTGGATAAAGTGGTAATACTTACTTTCTGAGAACTTTCACTGCAATAACAATCACAGCCAACAGTAACATACTTCCACTGATAGACACCATGATGATCTCATAAATTGCGTTGGAAGGACCTTGCAGAGTATAAAAAGCATGGATGAGTTTTGCAGCCAAACAAAAGCTTAAAATGTGCAGCCCTTCATGTCATGGTCCCAGGATGATTATGTTTATTAATTTATTATTATTAATTATTATTTTAAATGGCAAATTCCCCAGTTTATTGTGGAGCTGGGATTTTAACAACATTGCAGCCCATGGATTGAAGGGCTGATAATTTCAGAGGGTAAGGCGGGCATTTAAAAGCATTCTTTGCCGATTTGTGCCACTTTTCATTCAAGATCTCAAAGTGCTTTACAGCTTAATGAATTAACACTTCACTATTGAAATAAGTAGTTCAATACCTGTTTTTTACAGTTGTCATAGAACAGTGAAGTGACCTGCCCAGGGTCAGACAGAAAGTCAGTTGCAGAGCTGGGAGTAACCCAGCTCCCCAGATTATATTCTAATCATCAGACCATGCAGCCTCTTCACATGTGCATTACTGGGTAATTTCAGCCTTGGTTTATCAATCTAAATATCAGCTCCCTTCATTGTTAACTAATTTCTTTATGAGTATGAAAGGTGCCATAGAGAACCAAACGTGCTTCTGTTTAGAGGATGGTTAGTGATAGAGAGAAGTAAAAACCCACTGGACAAAGCGGCCTCTTCTTGTACAACAGCAGCAGCTAGGAGGAAATTGCAGTGAGCAGATGGTAGCATGCCCAGGCCCTAGGGGCTCCTTCCCCAGGAGCAGCCAACCAGCACCAGCTATGGTTGAGGTCTCACAGCGTATGTCATCTCCATGAGCCTCTCCTCCTGGGCCTGAGAGCTGGGGCACAGGGCTGGTGAACTCCTCCCCCCGTTCTCCACAGGGAAGAGCTGTTGCAGCTTCCTGATGTCATCACTCACTCAGCTCTGACAACTGGCCTCTGGAATTCTCCCTTCCCTCCATATTTGCTGTATTTCCATTTGTTGTTGGACCCCTTTCATCCTGATCCTCTTCTGCCACTACAGACCATAGCTCTTCAACCTCACTTTCTGCCCATTTGGCTCCTTGGGCCTGATCCAAAGCTCACTGAAATCAATGGGAGTCTTTCCATTTACTTCAATGGGCTTTGAATCAGGCCCCTGGTCTTCTTCCTTAACCTGTTCCCTGCTCCTCCCATTCCAACAATCCCTTCTTCTCCCCCCCCCCATCCCATAAAAATCCCAAAAGACCTGGGGCTAAGGTGCCGAGTGCCTGTCTCTCCAATCACTCCGCCCACACGTTGTATCCCTTTTGTCTATTTAAGTTTCAAGCCCTTTGGGGCAGAGACCATGCCTGTCTACATGTTTGTTCAACATCTAACTCAATGAGGCCCTGATACTTGTAGTAAAGCAGTCATGGGAGGGTTAACTGGGTTTCCCAACGTATTATGTGACAGAGCCCTGGTTCACCCTTTCTTTACTTCCCATTTTAGTCAGTGGGAGTGTCCCCCCCACTTTTGTGATGCAGTTAAATAAAGCAGCAAATTTCCAGCCTGCAGTCCTGTGCGTGGACTTATTTTTGTTGCTCCGAGTGGTCCTATTATAGAAATAGTGACTGAGGCCTTTGAGCAATACTAATGCATAATAATAATTGGAAGTTCTTATGAGAACAGCTTAGATAATAAGGCACCTGCATGCTTGAGAACCATTGTGCCATGAAGTGTCTTGTCACCATCACTGGCCATGCTGCAAAACAAAATCAAACAGGAGAGTCAGACCATGCGCTATTGTTGAAATTCAGTCCATCTGTCCTAGGTAATTATACAGCATCTGAGCACACCACCAGCCTTAACATATTTATCCTCATAACACACATGTGTGACAGGGAAGTATTGCTATCCCCATTTTACAGATGGGGAACTGAGGCACAAAGAGGCTATGTGACTTGCCCACAGTCACACAGGAAGTCTGTGGTAGAGAAGGGAATTGAATCCTGTTCTCTTGAGGCCTAGGCTATCACCCTAACACCGGGCCATCTCTTTTGTCAACTCCCCTGGGGTTGATGCCTAACTCCTTTAGGCTTCTTTAACAATCTCAGGCCTTGTCTACACTACAAAGTTTTGTTGACAAAAGGCAGCTTTTGTTGACAAAACAATGGATGCGTACACACTGCAATGTGACTTTTGGTGGCAAAAGCCCTGTTTTGGCGACAAAATAAAACCGCCCTGACGAGAGACATAAAGTTTTTTGTGCAAAATTTTTGTCGACAAAGTGCCAGTGTAGACACCACGCTTGATTTTATCACTTTAATTGGCCTCCAGGAGGTGTCCCATAATGCCCATCCTGACAGCTCTGGTCAGCAGTTTGAACTCCACTGCCCTGCAGCCAGATTAAACAACCATCTGCCCCTCCCCCTTAGAAGCCTCGGGAATGTTTGAAATTCCACTTCCTGTTGGCGCCGCATGGAGAGGTCTCATTGCATCTTCCCAGGTGACCATGGCAGGTTATAAACCAGGGGTCGGCAACCTTTCAGAAGTGGTGTGCCGAGTCTTCATTTATTCACTCTAATTTAAGGTTTTGCGTGCCAGTAATACATTTTAACATTTTTAGAAGGTCTCTCTCTATAAGTCTATATTATATAACTAAACTATTGTTGTATGTAAAGTAAACAAGGTTTTTAAAATGTTTAAGAAGCTTCATTTAAAATTAAATTAAAATACAGATCTTATCAGTTTAGTGCAGTGGTTCTTAACCTGGGGTGCACGCACCCCCTGGGGGTGCGAGATGTCCTTTCTGGAGGTGCGAGACATGCGAGATTTTTTTAGAAGGTAAATCATCGAAAACACAAATTAAGCACAGGCAAATAAGTACAACTACTTTGTTTCATCAAAGCTATGTATTTATTAACATTATACATTTTTTAACGATTACTGTAATATACAAACAAAGTTTTTAAGTTTTCAAGTTTTTAAGCTAATTGTAGTGTAATTTTTGATAAGGGGTGCGAGAACACAGTGGTTTGAGCATTAGCCTGCTAAACCCACGGTTGTAAGTTCAATCCTTGAGAGGGCCATTTAGGGAACTGGGGTAAAAATCTGTCTGGGGATTGGTCCTGCTTTGAGCAGGGGGTTGGACTAGATGACCTCCTGAGGTCCCTTCCAACCCTGATATTCTATGATTCTATGAATATTTTGAGAACTCCAGCCCATCAGCGGGCCCAGACTGGCAGCGGGCTGAGCGGCTCAGCCTGCTGCCGGTCTGGGGTCCCGGCTGCCGGCCCCGCTCAGCCCGCTGCCAGCCTGGGGTTCTGTTTACCAAGGCCGGCAGCGGGCTGAGCGGGGGCGGTGGCCAGAACCCCGGCTGGCAGCAGCGTGCCAGTAAAAATCAGCTTGCATGCCACCTTTGGCACGCGTACTGCAGGTTGCCGACCCCTGGTCTAGATAATACTTAGTCCTGCCATGAGTGCAGGGGACTGGACTAGACGACCTCTCAAGGTCCCTTCCAGTTCTATGATTCTATGTCACAATGTTGATATGTTGGTTAAATATATCTACTGTACTTACAGCGTATGTGAATACTACATAAGTAGCATGTGTTTTAATATTAAAATTATGAGAATTATTGACTCATGCATAACAGCTATAAAATGGCATATTTGTATGTATTCTTTGCAGAATTTGATTTTTAAAGAATTTCAACAGATATTGATGTTTATTTTTAAGCTTTCTATTTTATCAATTTAAATGTTCACAGTTGTGTAAAATTATAGGTTTTAAGTATTTTTAAAATTTGTATCCATTTAAATTTTCACAGTTGTGGAGGGATGTCTGTGGAGGCAGAAAATAACTATTTAATGATAGTCGATGTTGAGATTCAAAATGTTAAAGCCTTATAACCTTTAAACACAAACTGTCAACACCACACACCAAAGTAAATAGCCTTAAATCACACGCTAATACGTTCTCAAACAGCATTTTGCTTACTTTGCCAATCTGTACATTTTCATTATTATGGGTGGAAATATTTTTTCATGGTTTTGTGACTGTGGTGAAATTGACAGACACTGATGAAAATCTCTATGGACACTTGGGGAGAAAAGTAGGAGGGCTGCACCTTTTCATTCCACTGAAACATTAGACCAGGGGTAGGCAACCTTTCAGAAGTGGTGTGCCGAGTCTTCATTTATTCACTTTAATTTAAGGTTTCACGTGCCGGTAATACATTTTAACGTTTTTTAGACGGTCTCTCGCTATAAGTCTATATTATATAACTAAACTATTGTTGTATGTAAAGTAAACAAGGTTTTCAAAATGTTTAAGAAGCTTCATTTAAAATTAAATTAAAATGCTGATCTTTTAAAAGGCATGGGGCTGGCAGCTGGGACCCCAGACCTGGGGGGGAGGAGGGGGGCAGGGATGAGGGCTGGGGGTGGTGGTGGAGGTGCAGGGCAGAAGGCTGGGGGTGTGGGGGAGTTCAGGGGTACAGGGCAGAGGGCTGGGGGTTCAGGGGTGAGGGCTGGGGTGCTCGGGTTGTGGGGGTGCTCCCAGCCCCCTGCCCTGAGCGGCTCAGGGCAGGGGGCTGGAAGGGATATGCCTGTTCCACCCGCTTCCCCAAGGCCCCGTCCCTACCTCTTCTCTGTCTCCGGAGCAGCGAGCACGCTGCGGCTCGGCTCCACCCCTCTTCCCCCGGCCATCAGCTGATTGTCGGGAGGGAGGAGGAGGGGCAGGAAAGCTCCAAGCTGGGGGAAGAAGCGGGGGAGGCGGGAGCTTGGCTGCCGCAGGTCCAAGCTTCTGCCTCCTGCCCCCGCAGGGGAGAGCGTTGGGCGGGGGGGGCGAGTGGGGCTGGGACTGGCAGGCAGCGGCGTGCCACCCGAAATCGGCTCGCGTGCCATGTTTGGCACGCGTGCCGTAGGTTGCCGACCCCTGTTATAAACGCTTTCCTACTTAGAGCACTGCGGAGCTGCTCAGTATATGGGGAGAGGAGGCTGTGCAGTCCCAGCTGCACTTGAACCATAGGAATTTTGATACCTACGGGCAGATTTCTCTCGAGGCTTGTGCGAAAAGGGCTATGATCGGGACAGGCTGCAGTGCAGAGCGAAGATAAAGGAGCTGAGGCAGGCGTACCATAAGGCAAGGGAGGCAAACCGTCGCTCCGGTGCTGCACCTAAGACCTGCCAGTTCTGTAAGGAGCTGGACGCTATCTTCAGTGGAGACCCCACCTCCACCACCAAGAGCACCTGTGAATACTTTGGTGGGCCTGGAGGCAGTGGAAAGAGGACCTAACCCAGAGGACAAAGTCATTGATGAAGAGGTGGAGTTAGATGACAACGTGGGGCTCCCGGTGGGGTTGCCCAGTGGGGCAGGCAGCCAGGAACTGTTCACCCCTCTGGAGGTGTTTAGCCAGTCTCAACAGTTGCTCTCCAGAGAGCAAGAAGCAGGAGAGGAGATGCCTGATAAGTGTCTGTGATCTGTGTAGTGTGGAGGTGGGTTCAGGGCATAGAAATGTGGAAGGCTGGCTGTGTTTCTGTGAGCTGGACATTTCCCTGTGTAGAATCATAGAATATCAGCTAATCAGTATGGCAGAACAGGGTATTGATGCACGCCGAGATCTCACAGGAATACTCCAGAGAGATCTCTAGGAAAGTTTCCTGGAGGTACTCGGTAATCCTCTGCCAGAGGTTCCTGGGCAGAGCTGCTTTGTTCCTTCCCCCATTATATGAAACTTTCCCATGCCATTTGGCAATCACTTATGCAGGTACCAAAGCGGCACACAGGCGAGCAGCAGCATAGGGACCAGGGTGGAAACCACAAGCATGTAGTAGATGTACCCTTGCTTCCCTGCTTACCCTCAGCAGTGAGATGTCTGCTACAATGACCCCCACCTATGGAAAAGTGTGGGAGAATTTTATAATTTTTTCCATAGTTGGCTGCACTGCAACCCTTGCAGAATGCACTTGTCCCCATGTAGAGCGCCCCTCCCTCCAGTCAACACTCACCATGCTTTGGGTGTTCGCAGAGATGTGTGCTTGCCAAGGGTCAATGAGAAAGTGATTGTTATGTTACAAAAGGTGTATTTTACTGAGATGTTTCAATGCTATGCGTGAATTTAACAATCATGCTTCTGTGCATTGTTCCTTGTGCTTCAGCAGATGTGGCCTTCAGGAACACCGGCCAAGTGTCTCCACCAGATAAGAAAGTGCCCAAGACAGAGCAAAGAAGACATGTTCTGGGAGGTACTGTACTTCTCCAATCCAGAGAAAAGGGAACGCAAGGAGTGGAGGAGGGAATCCGAAAGGCAGGACAGAAAAGAAAATCAGGAGTTTGTTAAGGACACTACTGAGTGGATGATTAAAGTAATGGAGGAGCAAATGCAGATGCTGAAGTCCTTAATAATGCTGTAGACTGAGCAGATCTGTGCCCGCCCTCCCCTGCAGCACATTCAGAACTCTTTTCCATGCCCCTCCCAACTCCACCCACACAGTCCTTTCCACTTGCCGGGACTTCTCGGTTTCGCCTTCACTCCACCCCCTCGGACAACTTTCACAATGATACCAGGACCTACACACAGCTCTGAAAGTCTGCCCTTGCCTGGTACCTCTTTCCCACCAAGCATCTTTGTGTGTGTGAGTTGTTTCTTGTGCAATAAAAACAAAGTTTTTGAATGGTAACTCATCTTTATTTGTTTCCTACAAATTGAGATAGCAGGCACTACCAATACATACACAGGCAGTTTAATCATCTGCTTACTGGAATGTAAGGCCCCAAATGTCACCATTGCTTCCTAGGAAAATTACATGTAATGTAACATTGCAGCACCAATCACAGAGATATACATTACTGGCTCTCATTTTCAAAGTGTTGCCTCAAAACCTCCCTGATTTGAATTGCCCCCATCTGGGCCCCTCTGATAGCTCTTGTATCTGGCTTCTCAAAATAAGCAGCCAAGTGGTCTGCCTCAATACTCCACTCCTGAGCAGACCTTTCACCCTTAGCTTCATAAAGATTATGCAACGTACAACACACAGCTTTGACCATGGGAATATTATCCTCATTGAGGTCTAACCTGCCATAAAGGCATCACCAGCGCGCCTTTAATCTGCCAAAGGCACATTCCACTGTCATCCGGCATCTCCTCAGCCTGTTGAACCGCTCCTTACTGCTGTCCAGGTTTCCCGTGTAAGGTTTCATGAGTCACAGCTGTAAGGGGTATGACGGGTCTCCCAGGATCACTATTGGCATTTCAATATCCTCCACTGTAATCTTCTGGTCTGGAAAGAAGGTCCCTGCTTGTAGCTTTCTATACAAGCCAGTGTTCCTGAAGATGCTTGCATGATGCACCTTCCTGGATCACCCCGCGTTGATGTCAGTGAAACACCCATGGTGATCCACAAGCGTCTGCAACCCCATAGAGAAGTACTCCTTCCTATTGATGTACTCCATTACAAGGTGGTCTGGTGCCAAAATTGGAACGTGTGTGCCATCTATTGCCCCTCCACAGTTAGGGAAACCCATTTCTGCAAAGCCATCCACTATTTCACGCACATTTTCCAGAGTCACGGTCCTTCGTAGCAGGATGCGATGAACTGCCCTGCACACTTGCATTAACACAGCCCCAACGGTTGACTTCCTGACTCCAAATTGATTCGCGACCGACTGGTAACAGTCTGGAGTCGCCAGCTTCCACACAGTGATTGCCACGTGCTTCTCTACTGATAGGGCAGCTCTCATTCTGGTGTCCTTGTGCCACAATGCTGGGGCGAGCGTCACACACAGTTCCAGGAAGGTAGCTTTCCACATCCGAAAGTTCTGTGGCCACTGCTCATCATCGCACGCCTGCATGATTATACGATCTCACCATTCAGTGCTTCTTTCCCGAGATGGTCCACCCTCTGCAGCTGTTCTGTGAATGCCAAAAGCAATCTAAAGTTGCTGCTATCCATATCACACAGCATGTCAGGCAACTGGGAGTCTTCTTCAGTTGGGAACTTAGCGATTAACATCTGCGATGTCTTAATGACAGTTATCAGAGCATAGGAGAGCACTGCGGGATCCATCCCTTCTCACAAAGATGCTGGGGTGCACCGCAAACAAGGGCTGTTGAAAAATGCCTCGAAAGAAAGCCTGAAGCCTATGGAATGCTGGGACGGAAAGCAATGCATCATGGAACATTGTAGCCTGGACCCAAGATGCATCACGATCCGCTCCGCCTTCCCAAAAATCCTAGCAGCAGAAGGTGTCGAGCTGGACTGTGGGCTAGGTACCCGCACATGGTTGATGCTAGTGCACCAAGTGTGGACGTGCTCTGCTGACAGAGGGAGCGAGTGTGAACATGCAATACCGATTTTTATTATAGTGCTTTGAGTGTCGACATAACATTTGTCGACAAAACTCTGCAATGTAGGCAAGGCCTCAGCCATCATGGGAGAGACTCTAAGGGGGAATGATTAGACATTGGAGATAATGTGATATACAGGTGCAATTTGTTGCTTTGCAGCAGAATAACAAAATACCATTTCTTCCAATTAATCTGTTTGCCATCATGACTCTCACCAAGATATGAGAAGCTCAAACGCATTATTGAAGTTACTGTCACAGTACCCCTGTGAGGTAGGGAACCATTATTACCCCTGTTTTCCAGATGGGGAAATGGAGGCACAGAGCTATTAGTATTTGCCCAAGGTCTTACTGGGAGTCTGTGGTAGAGCCTGGAACTAAATCCCGATCTCCCTGCTCCCAGTTCCATACCTTAACCACAGGACCATCCCTCCCTCTCTCAAAGTATGGTTAAAAATAACATTTTGTTACTGGGAAAATACATTTGACAAAACACCAGATAAGAGTTATAGAAAATAATTCCCAAGTCAGACTCAGGTATGATCCTCCATTAAATCCTCTGGCTGTAAAGCCCCATTTCCCCCCCCCCCATTTACTGATCCCAGGGCTTCTGTCTTACACATATCTTTTTCCTTGTGTTATTAATATACTGGTTTCCATCCAGTATTTATGCAGCCCATTATTCAGAATATAAATGAGATGTAGATTTATAGAATGTGTATCCAACATTTAATAAATATGTTAATCAAGTGACTGCAGTATGTCCTCAGGTATCAGAAGAGCTTGTACCTAGTGTTACGTAAGTAGCACTTTAAATAATATTCTCTCTGCAACAATAAACTTAAGTTAAAATAGATTTATTGTGAAAAATCCATTCGCCACAGGTTGCATATGAAGAAACAAGTGACTGAGGAAAATAAAACCCCACAGGAGAAAAACACTCCCCCCCCCCCCCCCCCCCNTCTCAGATTTATATGAAATGCAATACCAGGTTTGAAACCTGGAATGAAGAACCCTGTTCATACTGTAATACTGTGTATGGCATGAGCCAGAATCCGCGAAACCTGGGAAAGATAGTGAAAAAAGCCCCACACCCTTTAAAAAAAAAAAAGATTGAACAGGAAAAGCATAAAGAACATTTACACAGTTAACCAGATTGGTCTTCTAATTCTTCCCTCAGACACACAACTTATTCCCATCGGCTTCACTGGGAGGGGGTGTGTGTGTATGTGTGTATATGTGTGTGTGTGTGTACCTAAAGGAAGAAATGTTGGACCAGATCTCACTTGCCTTACTCACATGAGAAATTCCCTGGACTCCTTTGGGAAATACGTATGTGAGTAAGAAGAGCAGAACTAAAGGGCCTGATCCTGAGAGCTGATGATCCCCTGCCCCTGCCCCTCCGACTGAATTCACAATATGAACCATGTCTGCTAGTCACATAGTGAACAAGCTTTTCTTTTCATACTAGAGCATTGACATGAATTGGAGAGGCACCTCTCAAGATTTTCAAAGGAAAATCAGTTTACCGTGGAAACTAGTAACTAGAAAAGAACATGAGGAAATTATGTAAATTTCTGAATTACCTTGTTGTTGTAGACGACTCTTTGGTTGGCTTCACTTTGTCAGACTGAGGGGATGAGAATATCCTATGAGGTGTACCTGGATTGATTACTCATTTTGTTGGCCTCTGCTAATCAGTGTTTATGATAGGGTATATTACTCTTCAACTTTTATAGAAGAGCAATAAAATATGGAGGTGGATCACACACTTTCTTTACTCACAATTCTCTTGTTGGGCAATTTCTTTCACATTCCTTTATATGAAAGGATGTGGTAATACCTAGACTCCACCTAGAAGCCTGGTACTGCATTTCATGCACACCCAAAGCTAGCTGACTTTGGTGGGATTTTGTGTGATCAAAGATGGTGTGACACTCTTGGTGTGGTTGCTTTTTCATTCAATTAACACATCTGAACAGTTCAAAAGTGGCATACTATCAGACATTAGTTAAAAATTAATTATTGCTAATGACAGTTTTCCTTTGAGATTTTAAATCTTCAATACATTTGGCACCCATACTACCATATAATTTGAGGACATTATAAAAATGGATGCATAAAAATACACTGAGTATATGGGGGAACTAGAAAAACTTAAGCGAGAGAGAGAGCTCTTTTTCCACTTAATAACTCTTTACTTCTAGAGCATATTCCATCTGAGGATCTCAAAACACTTTAGGAATATTAATGAGTTTTACATCCTGGTGTGGCATAGAAGTATAACCACAGATGGAAAAACCAAGTCTTAAAGATGCCAAGTCATTTTCCTAAGGCCACACAGCAACTCTGGGACAGAACCCTGGGTCCCAGTCCTGTGGTTAAATACAGAACAATACTCCCTCTGGCTTCTAAGTCTGAGGAAGCATTTAAAGATGCCAGGCAGGGCAGCACTAGGGGGACCCTGCGGGGGCTACAGATACTCCAAAAATTGTCTTAGTCTCTCCATAGCCACCCAGTAGCAGCTGCTGCTCTCCGGCTGCCCAGCTCTGAAGGCAGAGTGGAGAGAGCAGCAGCTGCTGGCTGTGCACCCAGCTCTGAAGGCAGCCCCACTGCCAGCAGCAGTGCAGGAGTAAGCCCAGGCAGGGGGCCTGAGAGCAGCCCCTGGCCCGTGTCCTCACCCACTGGGGTGCACCACCCAGGGAAGGTGGAGGGTCTGGGGCTCCTCACAGTGGCCCAGACTGACCCGCTCCTGTCCGGGATCCTGCACCCCGCCCCTGCAGTCATTGCTTCCTGAGGGTCCTGCTGGCCCTGGAGCTGGGTCCACCCGCCTGGGCAGCTCTTACCGGCTGTGAACAGTTGAAGGGTGGCAGGGAGCTGAGAAGCAGCTGCAGCCCTAGGGCCCCGGACATCAGCAGGAGGAGGAGACAGGAGAGCGCCATGGCCACCTGCTCCATGGCACCAGCCAGCACAGCAGCCCTCCCGCACTGCACCAGCTCCGGCTTCTGACCTACAACCTGGCCAGAGGGTGGCGTCTCGGAGGAGGGGAGAGGAGGAGGTGGGACTGGCACTTACCTGAGAAGGAGCAGGGGTTGGGGCCACAGAGAGGAGATGGGGCCTCATGGCGAGGTGGGGCACAGCCCCCCAAATTTTCTGTCTAGCCCATGTCAGCACCCCACACCAGGAACAGACTGGCACTGCCCCGAAACATGCTTTGAAGTCTGGTAGACTGAACAAAGAGGTGAAACAAGGAGGATCCAAAAATGATGACCCAGTGAACATTGTGTTGTCACTCTTAGTGCAAATTTGTATTATGAGAAATGAATACATTTGGGCACAAATTTCAAATGTGCCTAAGTGAGTTAGGCACCTAAGCTCCAGTTTCAAATATGATGAGCCTATATCCAATTTTCAGAAGTGACTAAGGGCCAGTTTTCTAACAGTATTTAGGTGCCTAAAGATGCAGGTAGGTGCCTAGTGGGATTTTCAAAAGTGCTTTAACAGAATAGGTACCTAATTCCTATAGATTTCAATGGGCGTTAGGCAAATAACCTGCATAGGTGATTTTAAAAATCCCAATAGGTGCCTATCTGCATCTTTGGGCACCTGAATACCTTTGGAAATCTGGCTGTAAGTCACTTTTGAAAATTGGACATAGGCTCCTAAATCACTCAGGCACATTTGAAAATGTTACTCATTGTCTTAGAAACAAATGTTCAGGTCTGGGAAAGGTACTGAGAGTGAAGATGGGAAGAAGAGCTGTGTTGCTTGAAAGCTTCTCTCTCTCACCAACAGAAGTTGGGCCAATAAAGGATATTACCTCACCCACCTTCTCTTGCTGAATGGAAACATTTTGGGATTATATTTATGGGTCTAAACTAAAGCCACCAAAGTCAATGAGAGTCTCCCCACTGCCTTCAGTGGGCTTTGAATCAGGCCCAATAAAAAAGATATTTTATCTCCTATCCACTCAACCTGCACAAAAAAGGAGCCCAGTCTTGTCAGGTGTTTAACAACTCCTGCAAAGTGCTGAGTGTCCACAGCTCCTGTCAACACTTCCAGTGAAAATACTCATGTGTGCATTTGGAAACATGGTTTCGTCTGCAAATATCCTTGTGAACAAAAATTAAATCGTATGAACATTTGGAGGAAATGAGGAAAAAATGGCTCTCGAATACCATTGAAGTGAATTCATGGTTTTAATTCATTCAAAACAGTGTTTGCAATTTTGTTTTTGCGGTATCTGCCCAGCCCTAAATTAAGATTTCATTGAGAAGTTTGAAATTAAAAACAAAACACAGAATTTGGAGCAATAGTGAGGAGGGCGATTCTTTCCCCTGGATGGCACAGGGGATTTGTGTTGGTTACAGCCATCAGTGCAAATCCCTAGTGCAGGGGTAGGCAACCTATGGCACGCGTGCCGAAGGCAGCACACGAGCTGATTTTCAGTGGCACTCACACTGCCCGGGTCCTGGCCACCGGTCTGGGGGGCTCTGCATTTTAATTTAATTTTAAATGAAGCTTCTTAAACATTTTTAAAACCTTATTTACTTTACATACAACAATAGTTTAGTTATATATTATAGACTTATAGAAAGAGATCTTCTAAAAACGTTAAAATGTATGACTGGCACGCGAAACCTTAAATTCGAGTGAATAAATGAAGACTCGGCACACCACTTCTGAATGGTTGCTGACCCCTGCCCTAGTGTATCCAAGCAAAAGTCAACGTAAGACTTGATTTGCATCAGTGCAGCTTACCCAGTGTAGACAGGGCCTAGTAAACCATTTTACACATGTCTTAAGAGGTTAAAATTGAGACACTGTGTGGGCTAGAGGTTTGTGCTGAGGGCAAGGAGCCTGGTTTCCATGGTCTAATCCTGACTGTGCCAAGAATTTGCTCTGTGGCCTTGGCTTAAGTCACTAAACTCTTTACCCTTCTGTAGACTTATTTACCTATCTCATGTGGCTGTGGTAAGATTCATTAATGTTTGGAGATGAAAAACAGAGAGTACAGTAAGTGCTAAGTATATTATTATTACTGAAACATTTCCTGAGCCATAGACTAGCAGTGTTGGAACAGAACACTCTCGTAATGTATCACTGGGCAAACCAAACAATCGACCAACGTCATAGGAAAATACATTTGATGGCATAAATAAAGCAAAACTACATGGATGAACACAGTAAAAGTTACAGAAGATTATAATAATATGGTGGTATTCAGTCAAGGAGTAGCTCCAACTGTTTATCTTAGAGCTTGATTCTACTTTGGAAAGCAATGCTGTTATAACAGGGTTCTCAGACATGTCAAGTCTCACTCATTGGGTGTGAGATTCACTCATTAGCATGCTATCTCACTCTCACACACCTTCCAAAGCTTACCTCACTCATTTTGAGTAAATATATAAAGATTTAAAATATTTTTACCTCAGGCACTGAAAGAGACAGCAAACAGTATTTGTAGGTTTGGTCATGAAACAGGTTGTATAGAAGTTGGAAGAGCAAGAGGATATTAGTCCTCTTGCAAAATGGAAGGTCTTTTGTGCAGCCAGAGCATTCTATGCCAGTGTAGCCAAGTCTGCATGTGAGAAGCTACCTTTGAATGATGAAATGTTAAAGAGGGCAGGATTTGTGATCTTTGATATTAGGGAAAACTGCACTTTTGAACAGATTGAATACTTTGTTGGCAGATACCAGCACATGTTCAATCTCTCTCTCCACCTGAAATAGAGAATCTGCAAGAGGAGTTGTTGATTACCAGTTGATGCAGAAATCAGCTATCCCTCACTATGTATGGGATGAGGCAACTCTACAAATGGACACAGATAACATTACTGTGCAATACAGGATGGACTCTGTGTGGGCATCTCTTAGCAATGTCAAAAGCCCTAGTGGTCTTCTCAAAGTTCCCATTACTGTCCAGGGTTGTCAGGCTTGTCTTTGTTTTACCCCACTCAAATGCAAGAGAAGAGAGCGTTTCAGTCTTGTTCGAAAGAATAAGACACCATTCAGACAAACCTTGGACTAGACAGGACACTGTCCTCTATTATCCAAGTGAAGCTGGCAAATCCTGAGCCATGTTTCAAGTATGAGCCACCAAAAGAAGTTATAAAAGCAGCAAAGGGAGCCACTTGGCGGTATAACAAAGCACATGAATAAAATGTGAAAACTAGATATTAAAAGAAATGTGGAATCTGAGTCCTCTATATATGGCTTGTTAGCTTCAAATTAATTAAATTCAATTTAGTATTTTTATTTATTGTTACCTTCATTTAATATATTGTTTGATTGTGTTTTATTTTATTTTATTTTAATTAATTTATTTTGCACGTATTTTTTTTGAAAACTGACTATTTTAGTTTGCTGTAAATGTAACATGAACAAAATATACAAACCAAATAATATTTGTACTGTAAAATGTTTTTCAAAGGGATGATCACTATGACAAGGTGATATGCAAAATAAACCTAGTGTTGTAATGATAAAACAATTTTCTTTTTTGTTAGGTTTATATAAAAACAAGAAAAATATTGAAAAATAAATTGTTCTGTCCACTGACTGTGTGCCTAAACCAGAGGTTATTAACTGTGGTCCTCAGGGATGTCCAACCATCCAGGTTTTTGTTCCAATCAGCGAATAATTGTTTTTATTAAAATCCACTGGTTTGAATTGCATATAGAATTCTCACGTGTCCTAGACTTTAGTAAGAATTAGGACATTTAAGTGTTTTATATGCAATATTAAGCAGGGTACATTTTAAAACAAACTATTAAGTGCTGGTTGGATTAAAAACCTGGACTATTAGAGGTCACCAAGGACCAAAGATAAGAGACCCTGTCTTAATCAATGACCTACCACAGCACCTGGAAAGTCTCACTCTTTGGGGTTGTAAATCTCACTCTTAAGGACAGCCAACCCTTGGCATCTCTGGGCTCTAAGAATCAGGTGAAATTGGGTTGGAGCTGCGGGAATTGTTACCTTCTGGGTTTTAGTTAATTCTCTGCATTGCTCGTGGTATGGAGTAGCTACACACCGCTCCCTACTCAATGCAGCCTGCAGAGTTACAATACAGGAAACAGGTTTGTTGTCTAGGAAGTTGCAATTGTAACACAGCCATAATTTTGCTACAACTGGCCTTAGAGTGTTACAGAAAGTATGTGGAACAAGAAGAATGAAGTTTAGGATAATCTGAGGTAAAGCCCTTCATGAAAGACAAAGTAAAAGACACAAGAATGGTAAACGAGTTAATCAATGGTAAATGTAAAATTGCAGAGACTAATTGTTAATGTTTAGTAAAATGGAGGTAGTGCAATCTCAACAGCAGCTCCCACTCTTCTCTAGGCTTTCCCAGCATCTTGCTATCCAGACTCCTGGGACACCTGCTTTTATTTTGAATTGAGAAATTGACGGTCATGAGGAAACTGGAAAATTGGAAAGACCCAGCGGTAATTTCTTGAAAAGTGATAAGCTCCAGTGGATTTTGATCACTGACTTGTACAAAAATCCCAGCAGCCTTTTAACTTCCTGCCTGTGAAGAAAGGACCATTAATTGGGTCATATCCTTACCCAGACCTTGTTCATGCAAAACTCCCACAGACTTCTTATAAATCCTTTGCTGATTGAACCCTGTTGGTACTGAGATAAGATAACAATGTGCTTTTTATATTGAAAGTATTATTCACAGTTGCATGTGAGCAGGTACATAGTTACTTTGAAAGTGTCTGTGCATGACTCACTGGATTCCACATAAGCATTTCTGAACAAGGACAACAAAACCTGAAAAGGTCTTTAAGGGGGGGACGAAAAGCTTTAGCAATCAAAGAACCGTAAGATACCTTGTCAAAATGCACCCAGTATCCTCTGGTTTAGGACATCCCAATTGTCATGCTTTCACATACATACAAAGAGCAAAACATGTATTTCTCAGTCCAGCTGATTTATTTCAGATGAAGGAAAGCAAGAAGCAAGCAAAAACAAATATAGTTTCTGTGAGAGAAAGAACATGCACAGTGACTCACTCTGCAATAATCTGCACCTTTAAACCCCCTTTTCCAGATCATTTACAAACATGTTGAACAGCACAGGTTCCCCATACAGATCCTTGAGGGACCCTGCTATTTACATCACTACTGTGAAAACTGGCCATTTATTCCTACCCTTTAGTTTCCTGTCTTTTAACCAGTTACTGATCCATGAGAGGATTTTCCCTCTTATCCCATGACAGCTTACTTTGCTTAAGAGCCTTTGGTGAGGGACCTTGTCAAAGGCTTTCAGAAAGTCCAAGTACATTATATCAACTGGCTCACCCTTGTCCACGTTTGTTGACTCCCTCAGAGAATTCTAATGGATTGATGGGGCACGATTTCCCCTTACAAAAGCCATGTTGACTCTTCCTCTACATATTGTGTTCATCTTTGTGTCTGATCATTCTGTTCTTCACTATCATTTCAACCAGTTTGCCTGGCACTGAGGTTACATTACTGGCCTGTATTTTCCAGGACTGCCTCCGGAGATATTTAAAAAAAAAAAAACAGCCTTAAATTACTCTTTGACTGGAGGATAGCTAATGTAAGTGATAGGTTACATACCACAGTTAGTAGTTCTGCAATATCATATCTGAGTTTCTTCAGAGCTCTTTACTGAATACCATTTGGTCCTGGGGACTTATTACTGTTTAATGTATCAATTTGTTCCAAAACCACCTCCACTGACACCTCAAGCTTGGCCAGTTCCTCAGATTTGTCACCTAAAAAGAGTAGTTCAGGTTTGGGAATCTCCCTTAGACCCTCTTCAGTGAAGACCGATGCAAAGAATTCATTTAGCTGCTCCACAACGACCTTGTCTTCCTTTAGTGCACCTTGATTGTCTAGTGGCCCCACTGATTGTTTGGCAGGCTTCCTGCTTCTGATGTACTAAAAAACATTTGCAATTAGTTTTTTGTCTTTTGTTAGTTACTCTTCAAATTCTTTTTTGGCCTGCCTAATTATACTTTTACACTTGACATGCCAGAGTGTATGCTCCTTTCTATTTATACACCCAAGGATGGCGTTAGCCCTTTTGGCCACAACATTGCACTGGAAGCTTATGTTCAACTGATTATCTACTAGGACTCCTGTAACAGTTTATAGAGTAACTGCACCTGTATTCCTCCTCCATGGTCCCTCAAGAGCACCTAGTTAAGGTTTTAGGCTCCTAGCCATCACCTCTCTTGGGCAGAGACCCATGTCTCCCTTCTTTCTGATCCGGGGTGTTACGGCTGCACAGGTCCTTTCCTTACACTGTGATATCCCTGGCAATCCAGACTACCTAAAGGGCAACACCTGTGAATTGCTTTCCATCCAAGTTACAAGTCACCATGCAGCTCTGTCTCAGCAGAGTACATTTATTCTTAGGGTAAAAGCATTATAGAGAAAACATATAAAAACAATAACTCAGGGGTCAGCAACCTTTCAGAAGTGGTGTGCCGAGTTTTCATTTATTCACTCGAATTTAAGGTTTCGCGTGCCAGTAATACATTTTAACATTTTTAGAAGATCTCTTTCTATAAGTCTATAATATATACCTAAACTATTGTTGTATGTAAAGTAAATAAGGTTTTTAAAATGTTTAAGACGCTTCATTTAAAATTAAATTAAAATGCAGAGCCCCCCGGACCGATGGCCAGGACCCGGGCAGTGTGAGTGCCACTGAAAATCAGCTCGCGTGCCGCCTTTGGCACACGTGCCATAGGTTGCCTATCCCTGCAATAACTGGTCCTACACACTTACTAATAAACGTACCAGAAATTGCCCATCAGTCTTATGTGCCCTAGTAGGCTAAAGTCATTCCAACCCTTCAACAGGACTGGAGCTTCCCCTTGGACAGAATGGCCTGTCCATTTGCTCACTCAGAATGAAGGCCCAGAGAGTCTATTTACCCTCCCAAATTCTTTCTCTCTTGGTCTCTGAAAAACCCAGCTTGAATCGATATATGCAAACACCCCAGGGGGCGGTGCTTCTCTGCAGTTGTTTACAATCCCAGGGGTAATCACCACCTACTGGTTTTAGTTTCCGTAGGAGCTGTGGTAACCCTCCCCCATAGAATAGAACACAATCATACATAAACCATTTATAAATGTAATACAGTGGTCTCCAAATATACTGCATGGGCTTGCAACATCTGTTACAACCCCCAATTCCTTTTCAGAGCCACTGCCTCCCAGGTTAATGTCCCTCATACTGGGAGTATGGCATACATTTTTTGCTTCTAGTTGTATAACTTTGCATTAGTTATATTAAAACGCATATTGTTTGCTTGCACAGATCACTCTATCAATGACCTGCCACCTTCATTATTTATCACTCCCACAATCTTTGTGTCATCTGCAAACTTTATCAGTGATGGTTTTATGTTTTCTTCCAAGTCATTGATAAAATTGTTATATTGTGTATGGCCAAGAACTGATGCCGGGGGACCCCACTAGAAACACACCGGCTGTATGATGGTTCCTTGTTTACAAATACATTTTGAGTGAAACCGTTTAACCAGTTTTTTAATCAATGTAATGTTTCATGTTAATTTTGTATTGTTCCAGTCTCTTAGTCAAAATGTCATGCATTATCAAGTCAAATATCTTACAGACGTTCTAAGTATATTACTTCTATACTATTACCTTTGTCAACCAAACTTCTTGTCTCCTCAAAGAAAGATATCAAGTTAGTTTGGCAAGCTGTAGTTTCCATAAACCCATGTTGATTGGCATATTACCCTCCTTTAATCGTTTATTAATTGAGTCCTGTATCATCCATTCCATTATTTTGTCCTAATCTATATCAAGCGAACAGGCCTATAATTATCTGGGTTGTCCTGTTTACTCTTTTTAAATAGTAGCATGACATTGGTTTCCTTCCACTCCTCTGAAACTTCATGAGTGTTCCAAGACATTTAAAATCAACATTAACAGCTAGAGAGTGCCTCTTAATTACTGTTGCAATTGAAAGTATTTCATCATCATCATATGATATGACTACATCATCTGGCTTTTTCCCAAATACAGAACAGAAATATTTATTCAACACATTTGCTGTTTCTGCATTATTATTGATAATTTTACCATTTCCATCTAGTAATGGACCAATACCATTGTTAGGATTCCTTTTGTTCCTAATATACTTAAAAAACTCCTTCTTGGGCCAACCGAATCAAGGACAATAAGTTTTTACTTGTGCCCTTTTGCGTCCCTTATCAATTTTCTACAATTCCTTGCTTCTGATTTATATTCATTACTATCAACTTTCCCTTTCTTCCACTTATTATATGTGGGGTTATTTTAGTTTTAGAGCAGCTTTCACTTTCCCTCTTTCACCAGTGCAGCCTTCTTTCTTGATTGTGAGTCTGTGGTGTTCTAGGCCTCTAGTAAAATATTACCAAACAATTCCCAATAATCATTCAGATTTTTCTGTTTAAATTCTTTCTTCTAACTGATTTGGTTCAGAATTGTTTTCAGTTTTCTGAAATTGGGCCTTTTAAAAGCACCAAGTATCTATAGTACTGGTTTGGACTTCATTCTGTCTGCACGTAACAAATGTAATCCAGTCATGATCACATGTACCTATGCAACTACCAGTTTTTAGTTCTGTGATCAATTCCTCTTTATCTGTCAAGATGCAGTCTAATACAAAGTTCCCCAATGATAGATGCAACAGTTTTTGACTTAGGAAATTGTCATCTATAATTTTTAGACATTCGGAGGCTATTTTAATATGTCAGCATAAGACCTCCAGCATATGTCACTCAGATTGATGTCCCCCATAATAAGGCAGCATTGTTTCCCCTACACATTACAGATAGGTGCTTAAGGAGCTGTTCATCCTTGTAATCCTGATTTGGTGTTCTGTAGCAGACATCTTGTGTTTTATCTGTTAGAACATTCATCCATAACCATTCAGGATCATTTGCCACCAAGTTGTCAATGACTTGGAAACAAGTAATGGCATCTTTGACATAGATTGCCACTCCCCTCCTCTTTTGCCCACTCAATCCTTCCTAAGTAGGTTATAACCATTAATTTAACATTTCAATCATGCAAATAATCCCACCAGATTTCAGTAATACCAACTAGATCAAATTTACGCTCATAAATGAGCAATCAGGTTCTTACCACAGGTTTATAGGCAATTAAAGAATTTCTTCTATTCTTCTAACTAGATAACTTCAGGGGGTCCCAGTGGTATCTCTGTGATGCTGGTAAACCAGGTGCCAGCTCTTGACAAGTCTGTAGGGGTCAGCTAAGCACTGACAAATTAATAGCTAGAAACCAGACCAGCTCACCTCTATGTTAATATTGTTCAAGAGAGGTGTTAGACTTGTAAGGATATGTTTAGTGTTTTGACTCTATAAAATGCTTGTAAGTTGCTGCATGCATTAATCTTACTTGTAATGCCTGTATTCCGTGCTACAAGGTAAAATATGTTTGTTTTATAATCATAAAAAAGCCTGTTCTGAACTTGTGAACTCAGACGAGGAGAGTGATCCCTCCCGCCCCCCATCCAGGAGGACTATCAAAATTAAGTGGGCCATTGTAGGACAAAAGCTTTGTTGGTTGCCCCATCCGCCCATGGAGAAGTATGAGCAGAAGGCCTTGTCTCCTCAGTTTGAATGCTGGAAGAAGGAAATAAAGATAGTTACCATGAAGATTTTTCATCTCTTTGCTGTTTGGATTCTTCCAAGGGCTGGAGCTAAGAAACACAAAACATAGATCCCCAGGGTCACCCTGGCTTAGCTCTGAAAAGATGTTCAGTGCTGACCGATTGCTACATCTCTGTCACCTTTTGGAACTATAGACTGAACTAATTTGTGAATATATGTTGCCTGCTTTCATCTCTAAATAACTCTCTCATTTCTTCTTTCTAGTTAATAAATCCTTAATTAGTTTACTATAGGATTGGCTGCCAGCATTGTCTTCGGCGTGAGATCTAGGGTACAAATTGATCTGGGGTAAGTGATTGGTCTCTTGGGACTGGAAGCAACCTGAATATTTTGTAATTTTTGGCATAAGTGACCATTTATCATTAAATCCGTTTTGTCTGGGTAGCAAAATAGACTGGAATGCCCAAGGGGACTGTCTGTAACTCCATGTTAGGACCATTACAGAGATCCAGGAGTTCACATTTGTTTCTGGATTGGTGAAATCTAATTATAGAACATACCACCAGCTTGGGGTGTCTGCCCTGCTTTTGACACTCTGTCCTGAGGTTGGAACGCACAGTCATGAACCACTCCAGACACTGTGGTAGTCTGCTGCTCGGGTTTACCTTGAGCGGGTCCTGTGGGAGGGTGCTCCCCGCACCCCAAGCCCTCTGGACCTTTTCATAGGCCCTGTGAGCCCCCCTTGGCCGCCCCACCCACACACCCCGAGCCAGCTGCATGACCTGCAGCCGGTTCACTTTTGAACTGTGCCAAGGGCACATCTGTACACACTCGTGCTCCATACTCTCCATTTCCTCACCCTCGTGTCCCGCCCCGATGCTAAGTGGTGGGACCTATTGAGGGTGAGGAACCCCAGTGGGCCAGCCTATATTCCACCTTGGTTCCATGGCGCGCCGGGGATATTGGTTGGCGGTTCCTTCACGGATCTGTGAGCACGGGCGTGTACTTGATGCAGTTCACCCCCGTCCCTGATGCCTGCCCCTTTTGTGGTGCGAGAGAGACCCTGGCGCACGTCTACCTAGACTGCGCCAGGTTGCAGCCCCTTTTCCAGCTCCTCCTTGACCTACTGCTGCATTTTTGGCAGCACTTCTCCCCTCACCTCCTTATATACGCACACCCTATCCGGGGTGCCACAAAGTCACAGGACCTCCTCGTCAATCTCCTCCTAGCGATGGCCAAAGTGGCCATCTATAATGCCAGGGAGAGGATGTTGGCTGAGGGGGTTCTCTGCAACTGTGGGGCCTATTTCTGATCCTCCCTCTGTTCACGCATGCAGGCAGAGTTCCTCTGGGCGGCGTCCGCTAGCTCCCTTGACACTTTCGAAGAGCAGTGGGCCCTGTCTGAGGCTCTCTGCTCGGTGTCCCCATCAGGCTCCCTTTGTTTTGACCCTTCACACCTGCCCTTGTTATATTTTCTGTTGTCCCCTGTAATCATTTGAGTTCCTGAGCTCAATGGATCCTCCCCACAGGCTGTGGGAGGGTCCTTTAGCCGTGGGTGGGCTTGCGCCCGCTCACCTCCCCAGAACCCAATACGACCCTGTCACAGTGACTATGAAGAATCCTAAAGCCACAACACATGGTCAGTAACTAGAATAACAGTGTCAAGGTATTACATCAAAATCTTTGATCAAGTCTATCCAGACCCCTTTGGCTGGTGCCATGCCATCCTAAGTAGTCAATTCCAGTAGAGTAGGATTCTTGGCAAGTAGCAAATCAAAGAAATATGATTTTAATGTCTAAAGCGATCAGGATTTGGACTCAGGAAAAAGTATTCCCTCATCTGCAAAAAGTATTCCCTCATCTGTTTTATAAGGTTTTTTGCATTTCTTTGAAGAATCTGTTGGTCTGTTGCGGTATGGGAAATCTGATAGGCTTGTTTTAGATAGTAGTCCCAGTAATAAGACTTTAGTGTTCCACTTCAGATTGCAGATGTCATTTAGTTATATTTATACCACGATTCTCACTCAACCAGGCATGCCCAGTTTCTATGATCCAGCAAAGAGGATGCACAGAACCTAACTCTAATTTGCATGCCGTTGGCAAGTCAGTTCTTGACGTACAGTGCATTTGGAGTAAACATGAGCAGCTTGCAAAGCAGAGGGCATACCTGTTTTCTTGGATTACAGGATAAATGCTTTTTCTTTTACAAAGAAGAATACAACTTTAGTATCTGCTTGTTGGGAGTCAATAGGAGCTGTGAGCACTCAGCAGCTCTGAAAATTAGCTCCCCATTTAGAAACTGTGAGGGTTCCTCTTCTAACTGGATAAGCTTCGCTATTGATACAATGATGCTCATCCAACTCTAAAACAAGGGTGGTCAAAAGCACAACCTGAAGGTTAAAGGGAGTTCTACTACATAACTAATGGATACCTTCAATTTTATTAGAAGAGAGACATCCTGCAGAAACTACAGGTCCCAGCATGCAATGGGACCTGCAGCCTCTGCAGTTTGCACCTCCACCAGAGTGCCTTCTTTCCACTACATTTAATGCCACTTTGGTCTGGCCCCTGAGCCTCTTTACAACTTACCAACACAGCTTCGGTTGGGTAAGGTCTGGACCAAAGGTAAAACTCACAATGGTGCTGAGGGAGCATATAAGGTCCTTCACACCCCGGAACCTCTACACTGAAGGATGACGTGGTGCCTAGGACCTAAAGTGGGTCACCTGAAGGGGGGTGAATTTTACTCAACGTTAAAGAAACCATATTGCATATAATTCGGAAACACGTTAGCAGACTATGGGTGTGATTTCAAAAGCCCTCAGAACTGGCCTAACTCTACTCCAGTGATGTCAATGGTAAAACTCCCGTTGACTCTAATGGGAGCAGAGGTCAGCTAAAACTGAAGCGCACATTTAAAAAGCCTACATCTCCAGTAACTTCATTCATCCGCTGCCAAACTTTACTTTCTAATAACCATTTAAATGGATTTCCACTTTAAGAATAAATGCATTTAAATGATTGCAAGCTAAAATATTTCCTTGAAGAAAAGTCCCCATGTACAGAATTCCTGTTCTTTTCATTAGCAAATCAATGTACCATGAAACGACAGGGAAGCACAACTATTATGTCAGTTTTCTTTTTTTTATTATAGACTTTTTATCCACATGAATGATAAAGAAACTACAACAGAGTTAAATACCTTTTTTCGATAAGTGATTATATTCTTAATTACACTCAATATTAAATTGTAAAATATTTCCAGAAGAGTACAATCTTAATTCATACAGCAGGCAAAGTACCGGAGGAGGAGGAGGAGGGGGGCCGGGAGGAAGGGGGCGTTAGAATTTTCAGTCTGCTTTTCAAAAGCACTGTGTATGGCTAATGCTTTTCCTTCCATTCAAAGGTGATTCTGGCCCATCTGATAAGACACACATTTCTTTCCATAAAACAATCACTATTCAACAGCAAAAGATGAACTTGCAGATGCTTCCAGTGTTTGTGGCGTTGAAAGGTTTAGTGGTTCCTTTCGCAGCTTCTCCATGTGCTTCAAAAGCATTTTCTCAGACTCTGTCAAGTTCAATTGTCCTTCTAAAAACACAGAGACTTAAACTTTGGTACCACCAAAAGATCCAGGACAGGCATTTTTTGATTTTTTTGTTTTTACTAATAAATGGCTGCTACATTCTATTTTACATGGTTGTCCATGATGCTTTGAGGTCACTTGTCCTTGGGCTCACAGGAACCTGAATTTTTTGTTTGCATTTTAAATTCCCAAGCCCTTCCATTTCTCAGTCTTTATACAAATCAGATTTCTGAGTGGTGGGTTGTATCTTACAAGATAACAGCTGCAGAGGATCCTGTGCTTCTGTTATTAAAAGAGAGAGAGAGCGTGAACATGAAGGTTTAATCAATGGTAGCACTTTTTTATTTCTTTACTCAATTTTACAAAATGGATGTCTCCCTTTTATTTCATAACAGTAAATTCAAATGGAACAGGTAAAAGAGTACATCTTCATCAAGGGTGTCACCTAGTGGTTAAAAGAGGGGAATGGAGTCAGGACTCCTGGGTTCTATTCTTGGCTCCCTATGTGACCTTGGGCAAACCACTGCCTTTCTTGTGCCTCAATTAATGCCATCCATTAAACGGGATAGAAATAACAAGTTACCCACCTCACAGGCATTTTTGTGAGAATTAGCTAGTTAATGTTTGTAAAGCACTTTGAGAGCCTCTCATTAAAGGTGAAATGCAAAGAGTTAAAGCGTGGTCAATACACCACAATACAGAGTACAAACATTATCCCACTTCAGGGCAGCCGAAGGAAGCAGCAGTGCCAAGCACACAAAGGTTTGCTGAGAGGCACAGAGCATTTTCTAAAAAACATGATATGGTTTATCAGAAGGAGGCTGAACATTGTTAGAAGAAGCTTCTTCCCCTGGACGTTCACAATACACCTGCTGGCAGTGGAAGGAGAGATGATACTTCAAGGGCGACTCTCATCAGACACATCAGGCATTAATTGAGTAGCCTGTGGCTGCTCAGCAATGCAAAGTTTCTTTACCTCCCTCAGTGTATTTTTTGTGTGTGCACATTTCCTCTTGAGGCAACTCCTTTTGGCTTGGCACATTGAGAATCAGAAATTACTTCTAACAATATGGTTGTGATTCTCCGCTTGGCTGATTTAGCTTAGCATTTAAGTAACCACTAATCTTTCAAAAGCACTAGGGTCTACTTAGAGAAATCCCTGTTGTCTGCAGGGATGTCACTGAAAACAAAAACAGCATGAGAAATGCATCAATCCTTCGCTCTTTCTGCACATAAATGTGAGGCACTGCTAGTTGTGATGCCACTGTCATCTCACTGGTGCCAACAGCTTCTGTGCAGTGCGTAACTGGGTGTGAAAACCTGACTTCTAGCACAAGAGCATTAGAGGGCTAATGCCATGCTCAGACAAACGGTTTTCTTTTAGATCAACACTTTATTGAATTACTCCAGTGGAGGTCTCTCTCTCCCTTAGGGATTTTTTTTAGTATTAAATTTATTAATATGTTTTAATTGTATTTTAAATTGGTATTTAGTACACAATCTATTGGAAGGCAGTCAGTATGGTAATGAGAGTGGCAGAAGAACCTATACAGAGTAGAATAGAATGATCTGAATGTCATGTTGACCTGTGTAACTAATTATGCGATTGTTTGGGGGCAGGGAGCGTTAGTTATCAGTCTAGTTACTCTCTGGTTATGTCTAAGTTTTTTATTTTTAAATCAGTTTTCCCCCCCAACAAAATGCAGGCAAGCTTCAATAATCTATGTTATCAAAACCTTGTTCAAATGCCCCAGACTTTCTCCATAATTCCTTCCCATTGAGGATTACCGTGATCGCTGTGTGTCAATAGAAGCTCTCTCTTTTCTAATCTCCCTATTCCTTTGGAGGGATTTATTCAGCGATGCCACAATACAGAGTTTGTGACATGATAACTCACCACCAAGTCTATATGCTTTGTCTCTCTCCCCCTCCCAGCCTTCTTTGCTTTGCCAAACAACAAAAACGCCAGGGGCTTCTACCACCTGGTAATGGAACCTCCAAAGCTGCCTCATCCTCCTAGGACTTTGGGAATGTTATTCTTCCTGCAGTGCCTTTGGCCCAGGTCTGCAAAGGGACTTAGGTGCCTAGAAAAATCACTGGAATCCCCAAAGCCTGAGTTAGGTGCCCAAGTTCCTCATACAACGCAGGGGAAGAGAGAGGTCCAAAGAATGGGATTCTCAAAAGCCAGCATGCTAGGTGGGGGTGCTAGCCAATGGGAACTGCTGGTGAGAGGGATGTGTCCTAAGCCCCACCCCTCTCATGGAGCCTGGCACCTAAGTCCGGGCTGCAGGGAGGCACCTCTCTTTGCTTGCCATCCACAGCCGGGAACTCCTCTCCTGCAGTCAGGTGACTTCGGCACCTAGGCCTTTTCCCACCAAATGGCCATGGGGGGGAGGAGGAGGAGGCCTCCCATCCCATCCCATAACCATTAGCCCAGTGGCTAGTATATTCACCTGGGGGGGGGGGGGGGGGGGGCGGGCCNAAGGAATGTAACCAGTGGTTTCTCCCCTCCCACTTGGCTACAGAGTGATTCTCATTCTGTCTGTGGCCCAATTAATATTTAACTATTTAATTTAAAGAACAGCTTCTACAAGAGAGACTGAGGGAGACCCACACCAGACTATCCTAGAGTCCAATGGTTATGGCATTCACCTGAGAGCTGGGAAAGCCCTGGCCAAATCCTGTCTCCTCAGCAGCGAGGTGGGGGAATTGACCTGGGATCTCCCACATCCTGGGTGAGTGCCAGACTCGAGATTCTAATGGAGCCCCCATGCATTGTGTGTGGAATTAGATATCCTCAGAGCACACCTACCAGCTCAGGCCCTGCAGGTGAGATAGAGCAACACCTGTCTTCCCCTGGCTTGAGAACCACACTGGGGCTAAGGCATGAGATAGATGCCTCAGAGCTGGCCTGAAGCAGCAGTGTGCATGCCCAGAGGCAGAAACTTAGGCACCTAGAGGACCTTTTACAGCAAAAATGTAGGAACCGAGTGAGTTTAGGCACCCACAGGGTTATGTGTTAGCTGAGTGGGGCTTTTGGGGATCGCAGCAGTTCCTAAATCTGGGCTTTAAGCACCCAAATCTGGGCTTTAGGCACCCAAGTCCCTTTGAGGATCTGGTCCTTTGAGTCCAAATCCCTCTCTACTCTGCCTATAGAATGTACAAGACTGCCAATTAGAGACAACACTGAAGAACCCAGCAATGGCTTTGGAAAAATCATAAACTTGGTCAACACTGCCATCAACATCAGGAGGAGATGGTGGAATTAAATGACATCACTGAAAATATGAATTATTAAAAAAACCTTAAGTTTGGGAAGTCTTTAAAGATCATGTGTACCCTAGCATTATATCCATTTCCTTCTCCTTCCTGGCATTTGTAGCATGGGAAAACCCAAATCCTGGACACGTAGCACATGCATGACAGGTGAACCCCTCTCTAGATACCATCAGGCCAGAGTACGGACTAAGCCAAAATAAAGCTTTCAGGCTAGTACTGGTAGCATCACTTCTGCCTCACACAATGAATCTCTTAATACTTGCAATAGCAGTAATTAGAAATAGGAAGAGTTAGTTCCCAAAATACATTCCTTTTGAACAAGTTCACCTTTTAGCTTTTGCTGAGGTGTGTGCCGAGCTTTTCTTTCCTGATCAAGCTTGCTGCATAGGGAATCTGCAACGACACGGAGACAAAGCCATTGCGGTGAGCCAAGAATTTGATAATAAGGTGTCAAAGTCAAATTCTTCAATACGATGGAATCCTTGGAAGTTAATTTATTTTGCCTCGCTGTAATATTTTAGGACAAGATGGTTTGAAATAAAGCAAGGAGATCTTTAAGCAGTTGGTACAAATGTGAAGCAGAGACAAAATAAAAACAATACACCAGGTCTTACAAACCAATGTAGTATATAAGTTCTGAGAGGGTTTTTTTAAAAAAAAAACCAACAACATATAGCAGTAATCTAGAAAAATCAACCAACCAACCTAGCAGCAAAAATCAGCTGCTGTGTAATAAAGTGGGCAGAAGTATTTACCTCTGTACAATTAGAACAAACAAGAGTATGGGGCTCATTCTCTACTCATTTATATCAGCATAGCCCGCTGGACTTTATAAGTTTCTCCTTGATTTACACCACTGAGAGGCCCCACAGTGGAATCAGTAACTAATGAAAAATGGAAGGAGAATATAGAAAAAGAGATACATACATGAGAAAATATTGCAGCTGGGAATGATTTATGCAGTAGGCTACAGAAATCAGCAAAACTCTGCTGGAATCCAAACTACTAGAGATTTACCATTTTTTGACACTGACTTAAATGTTCGGAAGTGCCTTCATCATGACTGCAAAATGTACCGCATGGGGACACAAACAGGTAATTGCACATGTGTGACTTGCATTGCTTTCAGTTACACCAGTGTAAATCAGGAGTAACTTCAAATAAACCAGTGTAAGCGAGATAGATCAGTCAGGCCTAGCACCTGAAATTGCATGAGCAAAAAGGGCTGGCTGACTGTGCAAATGTATGAAAGAGGTCAATGAGCCACTTTGCATATGCAACTGCATATTTGACACAGGAAGACATGGATTTGCACTCACATACATACATTTTGTAGGTTTAACCTAAGAAATTATTTTTGAAAATCAACCCCTCTCAGTTGTCCCAAATTGTATTATTTTAAAGTCCTGTTCTGGTTTTCATTACACTGTACCCCACAGCATCCAAGAGTTTCTGTATTATACTCAGGGTATCAGTGTACTTGTGTAAGTTACCATACCTCAGTGTTATCCATCATCGAATGTGCTCAGTAACCATATATGGGAGTAAATGAGAGAACTGGTAATTCCCATGAAAAGACTAAATAAAAGAGCTTCTACAACTCAAGAGTTAACCCTGGAAACTCCAATGAAGGGAGGCCAGTCTGAATGAAAGTGGCCGGACACTACAAGAAGGTGCTCAAGAGCTACAACAATGAGATGTCAGAGAGAACAAATGCATGAGCCTTCTTAGCTCTAGTCCCTCAAGAAGTATTCCCCTCCCACTCAGGTGCAAACAGCACGAGAGGGGAGTGCACACGGACAAAAGGGGAGAAAGAAAAACAGAAAGAGGTGGCCTAAAAAGTTCATGATTTTTAAAGCCCAGCTGTTTAAATGGCTAGTCCTGCCTCCATTTCCCTTCAGAGCAGGAGAGGCCTGCTGCCAGAGCCCTGGATCACAGTAGAGAGCTCTCCCTTGTGGAATCTGCTCCTTCCAATGGCCCTGAACTATTTGAACCTAGTGATCTCCAGCATATAGTGTAAGCCTTCCCCTGTTTACACAGGCTAGTAAATTAGCAATCTTTCAAGATAGGGATTATATACATATATTTTACTGGGTTACTCATTTGGGTGACTCACAGTCAATACTGTTAAACTGAATGTGAGACGCCCAAACACTAATACAATCAGTGTTTTACAAATAGTTTCACTGTGGTGTTCTCACCAGAAGGTGTAGAAGTCTTGGCCACACACGCAATTGTCAGCAAACAACGTCCACTTGGATGGCTGGCACGAATGCAGGAGATCTGCCAAGATTTTACAGACCACGCAAGTATAACAGGTTCATATTGTCACAAGTTAACTGTTCTTAAATAATTTCTCTGATATATTTGTCATGACAGGCTTTTTCTCCACATGTGTAGGTCTGTCCATTTTACCTTTAAAAATATGTAGCTGTAGGCCAGGAGGGAAATTCCCATTTTGTTTCAGAAGGAGTTCAGCTATAGAGCAGTACCAAATTTTCTTCTGCGTTCCTCTCTGGAAGATTCTATTTCAAGCCTCCACAGCTGCAGTGGAACTGGTAGAGTTTAATGCTCTTCTCTGACAACAGGGTCCCCCCTTTTTATGCTTTTGCGGTGGTGATCACGATAGAGATAACCAGAAGAGCAGGAATGATTCTCAAACAGACATGACGATCCAGTGTGTTCCTTATATCCTACGTCACAAGAATGTGCGCTGGTATCAGCAACAGTAAAGGAGTTTCTGTGCACCATCCACTGAAGGTGGCCCCATCATTGTGTCGTAATCCTACATGAAATACACGTGGTTCACTGTACTGACTTGAAACGGTTACCTGTGCGGTTGAAAGTTGGAATCTCCATTTGTCCAGTGCCCTTGTTTTAACTCTGTATCTGAATAGTCTGCTTAGCCAAACTGCTCCAGGTGGGTAGACACACAAAATTAGTCAGAATATGGTTTAGTCAACACAACCAGCCTACCACAAAGACTATCCATAAAGGGAAAGAGACAGATGTGTAGTTTAACACACACATCAAAAGTTGCTTCTAAGAGCCAGACTTTCAAAACATAGCCTGTATTTATGCATGTGGTATTTTTGCATAAAACCAGGTAACCAAGCCAAAAAAGCATGCATTCAGAAACCTCCATTTAGCATGTGCCAACTGGAGCATAAATTCAATGCAAATGGGTTTGCACTGGAAGGGTGTGATTCTCTAGTGTCTTCCACCTTGTGCAATCATTTAACAACTATGGAGAGTGAGTATCAAGCTCTTCCATTGGGACTGGGTAGTAACGTACACTGATATTAGTGTAAATTGATTGCACAAAGTGCAAAAAAGTGACAGTCAGGTATGGTGCGTGTATATTCTCTCATATGTATAAAGTAATAGAACACAAAAATTGCATGCATAAGTGATTTTGTGCACATGCACAAGCAGTGGCTAGTTTCAGGCCCCTTTGGAAAGCTGGCTTTGGATACATAGGACAACCATTTTTCAGTCAATTGAAATAGTGCCAATGACCTTATTACAAAATTACCTAAAAGGAAAGCTATTCGGTTTATCCCTCTTTATTTTTACTTTTTGCAACCACTGACTCCACAGAGGGGTAGCTGTCTTAGTCTGGATCTGTAAAAAGCAACAAAGAGTCCTGTGGCACCTTATAGACTAACAGACGTATTGGAGCATAAGCTTTCGTGGGTGAATACCCACTTCGTCAGACGCATATAAGTCTATAAGGTGCCACAGGACTCTTTGTTGCTGACTCCACAATGACATCCTTTTACAGTCTGGATTTACCAAACCTTGGGAAAGGAGCACTGTTCCATCTTATTAACATAGCACATTCAGAGACACAGGTACAGGTTTAGTATTTAAAAAAGTAGCCATTGGCAACCAAAGGACTAGATAAAATAGCACCTGATTACCCAGCAGAGCAGCTTGCTGTATGTATTCAGAGTCATATATGCTGACGTCAGTAACAAAAGGAAGTTTTACTGCTTTATACCCCAGCAGAGCCAAACCAACTGGGGGGGGGGGGGGGGGGGGGGGGGGGAGAGAGTTGGATTCTATTCCAGCTCATTCACCAGAGTTGTTAATTAAGCAACTGTGGGACTAAGTTCTGCTCTCGTTTATACTTGTCTCTCTGCAAAGAAGTCAAATGAATGCAGAATTTGAAGACAACAGGGCTGCACAGTGTCATCAAACACAGCATTTGGTCTGCAGTATCTCCATTACTAGTGATAATGCATGAGATGGAGAGAACCAAGCTTGCAGAACTGGCAGGTATGTCTGGGGAGGGAAGGGAAACATATTTTCATTTGTAAAGTGAGAAAATCTGACTTGGATATCAGCAAGAAACAACAGTGGGGCCCCACAAAGCCACTTTTTACATAGTTAGCTGGGTATCAATGGACATAAGTACCAGCTGGGCTGGGCTCAAGGAATCCAGAGCCACTCCGTAAGACTGATTTCTGCCTCTAATATCCTTGCCAAGGTCAATCTATTCTAAAAACTTTAGGCAAAGAAACAAACTGGTAATGCCATTGACACACTGAGTTGCATTGCTACTCGCAGCCAGAGAATTCTGAATGGCAGACAGGCAGGCAGGTCCTAATCTGACTCATTCACATACAACTAGATACACTCACACACATATACTGAACACCGTGGTCATAAAAAGGGGCCTATCCTTCATACAACATAAATTGTGAGCTCTTTAATTTTAGTGCAACTCCATTGGTGGGTTGTTTTTTTAAATTACAGTAGCATATTAAGGACCCAATGGCGCTAGCTCTTAGTAGTGGCGCTAGCTCTTAGTAGTGGCGCTAGCTCTTAGTAGTGGCGCTAGCTCTTAGTAGTGGCGCTAGCTCTTCCGGCGCCCTAGGCGGCGGAAGGTCCCGCCCCCGAAATGCCACCCCCAACAGCGGCGGTGGAAGGTCCCGCCCCCAAATTTCTACGGGCGGCCGGGGTGCTGGCGCCCCCAAAATAGCAGTGCCCTAGGCGACCGCCTAGGTCGCCTAATGGGTTGCGCCGGCCCTGGACCCAATGAGGAATGTGGTCTCCTGCCCTCAAAAATCAAATTGTTCAGCAGAATTTTATTTTTTGGTGACTCATGATCATTTAAAAACCTGCATGAATGGCAGGTCTGAGAGGTAGACATCAGTTTTGCAGTCAAATAGTTGCTGGATTACTCGGTTCTTCAAAGAGGCGAGAAATGGAGATAGCTCCAAAATGCAGCACATCCAAACTTTGAGGAAATTCCAGTTGGATCAAATTATGGATCTGAACTTTGTGACCAGCCCAAAGTTGAGCAAACAAAGAGAGGGGGATTTGCCAGAGTCCCTTTAAAATAAAAACCAAATAGAAAGTGAGGTCACTGTTTGAATGGTTTACATTCCTAGCTTTTCTAAAAGCACTGCTGCATTACACTATTTAGTGTAGAAGGTCTATTGGTTACCCTCTGGAGAGCTGAATTATAATCATATGATAACAAAAGAGTAACCTTTTCTGTTGCCCTGAACAGACTAAAATGTCACCTCTGATCTGTTCCACACATGGGAAGACAGTATGAAAGGTGTTCACCTCACCTGCTGGATGTATTTGACAGACAAAATATCCAAGGATATACAGGAACATACTAGACGTTGATCAGAAACCATTGTGAAAAACATGGCAGAGTCAAATCAAAACAAAAATGGAAGCATTTGATGAAAACCACTGTGCTCTCTCCATCTCTGGAACACAGGATGTTGCCCATTGTTTATTGCTGCCCAGGCTTTTTCCATCTGGTGCACAGATAAATATGCAACTGCTCAGAAGACTATATTAGCAAATTTGTTGGCGTCTCAAGCAGGTGCTCAGAGAGTAGCTGTTTAGATTTTTGAAGTCTGGAGATGCTCATCAGTTTGGTCAAGTTGGACCAAAATCAGACCTACCATAAGCCACATCTCAACTGGGGCTGCACCCATTTACACTAGATCTGAATTTACCCCAGCCTTCTAGCAGATTTTCATTCTCATGGGCCATTAGGTAAAGTGTGGTGACCATTCTGGCTGAAGCCATTGTATTTTATTTCAAGCATGTATTCTTTCTCCAAACAGAACTACTATACTTTGTCAGTTTTTGGCGAGGGAGAGGACTCCAATGTTTTAAAATCCAGTTTCTCATTACAGGCGATGATTAGTTTCTTCTCAGCAGAAGGAGTGAACAGATTGGAACATTTCCCACTAGCTATAGTGCACATAGTGAATGAACCTGTTTTTGATTGACTCTTTTCTCGTCGACAGTTGCTGTAGCTCACATTGGGGTCAAACTGCTGTAAAAAAAACCCCACACTGGGCCAAATTCTGCAGTCAGTTACCCCCACCAAAGTCAGTACCCTTTGCAGAGGGTGTAGCTGAGCGCTGAATTTGGCCCATGATTTTTCCAGAAATTAGTAGTTTTGCTCCTGCCTGTCAGGAAGTCATAAAATAATCTTTACAAGTCCATAGTGGAAAAAACATTAACATTAAATGTATTGATTGAACATTATTTTAATTGAAGTTTTTTAATGGAGAACTTTAAAACTAAAGTGTCCTGGCTGCCATAAAGTGCAGTAATCACATGGAAACAGCAGAGGGCACTTCAAGACTAATATATGGCTTCAAGATACCTGTCACTCCAGTTCATCCAATGTTGTTGGTTTAGCAATTTATTGTCTATCAAGTGTTCTGCATTGCAATTTCACAATGTAATTCAAGAACGGTGACAAAAGAATGTGCATTCAACGTAAGTATTAGCTGCACATGAGGCACTAGCTTCAAATACTGTTTCCACATTAACAATCAAGACAATTGTCATTTACATTAGAAAGTCTTGGGAGTAATCGGCATCTGAAAATTAGATTCATCTCCTTGACAACAACTTTCCCAAAAATGATGCTTCAGGCTAAACTTTCTCATGCTTAGTCTCAGCCCAATGGTGATTTTTTTTGTCCCCAAAATGCTATTTTTGCACTTGAATAACTCAAATTCAACTTATTTTTAAAATTCCAAATGAACACTGGCTTAGTCAGCAATGATCAGACCTGAACAACGTTGGTTTAGAACAGTGGTTCTCAACCAGGGGTACATATACCCCTGGGGGATGCAGAGGTCTTCCATGGGGTACATCAACTCATCTAGATATTTGCCTATTTTTACAACAGGCTACAGAAAAAGCACTAGGAAAGTCAGTACAAATGAAAATTTTATAGAGACAATGAGTAGTCTGGAAAGGTTGAGAGCCACTGGTTTAGAATGAGCAAAGTTATAAGTGTTTGAAAATCATACAGTGCATGCATGGTACGAATTGTTTTTAATATCATGAGGTGAGGAGCTAAAGACATATCCATGCTCTTCTGGAGTTCTGCCCATTGAAATAAACATGCACAGATAATATATTCACATTACATGGCCCTATACATGTGAGAACATTCATATAAAACTTGTTTAGTTTGTTTACGTAACTCTTACGTTAAATGAATGCAGCTGGTCAAATTCTGCAGTCAGTTACACAGTGTAAATTTGGACTAACTCCTATGAAGTTAGTAAAAACACTCCAGTTACACACCAGTGAAAATATAATCAGAATTTGGCCCGTGTGTTTATTTGAATAGGCAACAAATAGGTCTCCTCTATATTCTTCTTGTTTCAACATTAAAGGAAATTCAGTGCAGACAACTAAATTAATGCAATGCTATCACTGGATGCACAACAAAAAAATCAAGAAATTCAAATTATGATTCCCAAAGTACCCATAACGTACATATATTTTAAACCAAATTCATCTATGATGTAAATCCCCTGAAGTTAATGGAGTTACACCATGGATATATTTGGCCCATAAAGATTAAAACCATATATAACAATACAGAATACACTCATATGCAAATGGCTTACAGTTCCTATAGGAAGCTTAACTTCAAATGTACTGACTGTGTGTTTAAATTCTCAATCAAAATATTAATGAAGATTTTTGCACTGAATTTAAAGAAACCATCAGCTATTTGCTGCATTATTTTACGCTAATACTTTAAATACAAAGGGCCATATTCTGGGCTTAATTGTACTGATGCAGCCTTGCTGATATCAATGGGACTGCACAGATGTGATCAGAATTTGGCCTAAAAAGTTATTATTCTTCCCCAATACTCTGACAAAATTAAACAATAATGGAACTTAGGCAGTCCCAATGAACGGAGAAGAGACGCCTAGATTTTTGACGCAGGACTTAAAAATACAGGTTAGAGCTTGTCACTGTAAATACATCCATGCAGTGCTATGTAGCCATTTATTAAACGACTATTAGTATATTTCTAGCAGGCATTGGGAAACAAAGATGGTATAAATTGCCATGGTCACATTTCCATTCCTGATCATGAAAACAATAAAACACTGAACCTTGTGATTGGATGGAGAAGAAAATCTGGGAGATCTAGTTTAGGATATAACTTCAGAACTCTGATTCCTCAAAACCTATGAGCATTACAGAGGTGATCCATTCAGACTCTGGTTTGGCAATTATGCTATTTAGCTGCATATCAATGACCATAGTAGTCTGGTGCAAGTGCAGACAAAACAAGAGGATTCCAGGGGATGGGAGGGGAGAGAGCTAATTGGGCCCTGTAGTGGGGCAGTCACCCCACTCTGGCTCAGCAAGGGTTAAAAGCCAGCCCCTGGAGAGGGCTGGGGCTGAGACACAATCGGAAAAGGCGGAGAGGCAGCCAATCAGGGCCAGGCTTGGCCCTATAAAAGGGCTGCAGGGCCAGAAGGCAGTGTCTCTCTCTCTCTCTCGCTGTGGAGAGAGAAGGACCTGGCTGCCTGGGAGCTCAGAGTACCAGGAGTAGAGCAGTGTTGAGGAAAGGCAAGAGGAGCTGGGGAGCTCCAGCCTGGCAAATCCCCAGGCTGAGGCCTTGCTAAAGGCCAAAGCAGGTACTGGGGTTGCAGATGTGTAGCTCGGGGTTAGGCAGAGGCAGCTGGTCTGACCCCCTTGCCAATAGTGAGTGGCCTTTACAGACTGCAGTTTGCCCCAGTGAGAGGGGGCTAGATGACGACTGGCAGTAGCCAGTGAGGCAAGGCAGGTGTAGAGGGGTGGGAGTTCCCCTGCGAGGGGAAACCCCGAGAGTGGGGGTACTGCTGGGGTAGAACCCTGAGGTAAAGGGACACTGGGCCTGAGGCAGGTGGGACACCGGCCAGCAGAGGGTGCTCTGGAGCTGGAGTTGAGCTAATTCCCAAGTCGACCAGCAGGAGCACTGGTGACTCTTCGACACTGCTACAGGCCCCAATTCTGCAAACGCTTACACATTTGCTTAAATTTTACTCCCAAGAGTGGTCCCATTGAACTGAATGGAACTACTCAAGTCTTAAAGTTAAAAGCACTTGTTTAAG
Organism: Platysternon megacephalum; assembly: GCA_003942145.1. Classification (NCBI taxonomy): domain Eukaryota; kingdom Metazoa; phylum Chordata; order Testudines; family Platysternidae; genus Platysternon; species Platysternon megacephalum. The sequence continues at coordinate 3,182,779 of QXTE01000073.1, forward strand.
TATTTGCCAGATTGGGACATTGATCTCCAGTTATTGCTACTAAACTATATACAGGTCTGACAAATGTTCCTGCCTGACTTCAATGGAAGTCTCATGGCAAAGACCAGTCTTGTGGCAAAGACCAGTGTATTAGCAAAATAACCTTCCAAAATTTGTGGGGGAGAGAAAGGGATGGAGACTAACAGCAGTAATCCCAAAACATGAAAATTTCTTAACCATGGTCAGGTTTTCTTTGGCCAGAGTTTGGGCTCCAAAATAAGTGGCCTTACTTTTGGAGATACTGAGTACCCCCAGCTTCCACTGAAATCTCTCTGAAGTTAGCTGGAGTGGGGGAGCTCAGCATCTCTGAAAAACCAGACCACTCCCATGGGTATCTCACCACAGGTGCATGTGTTTGATCATTTTGGCCTTCAGCTTCCCTTTAGTGTTCCAACAACATCTTCTAAGTCATGACAGTAACCAAAGGTTGGATGACCCCAGGGTCTGTGACAGACTCAAGGAAAATATAGATCCTCAATTGCAGAACTGATCTAGATAAGCGGGGATATTTGGGAAGCCTGTCTCATAGAAGTGTTGAATAACACCAGGCTGATGACTGTGTATGAAGAAGGTTTGGCACTTACAAGATGAACATTAACTGAAACTCTTCCATTTACTAGATACGTCTTTCTCTGTGAAAGACTACCCACACTTCTTTGACTTGGAGCAATCTCAACTTCTAATTTCTTTGTTTGTGTCAGTCTAGGTTAAACCTTTGGGACCAAATTTTCAAAACAGATCAATCACGTACAAAGACCTAAGGATATATGTGTAGACATCCACATTCATGAGCAACATACTTTTTTTTTTACATGAATAAGTAATGTTTAACAGCTACATGTGCACAAATTTTGCTGGGCTTTGAAAATCTGACCCTTAATGCTGTTAATCACTTTTTGCAAACGGGTGAAATTCATCCCTATGCAAACAGCCACCACTAGTCTATACGAACATAAGAATGGCCATACTGGGTCAGACCAAAGGTCCATCTAGCCCAGTATCCTGTCTTCCGACAGTGGCCAATGCCAGGTGCCCCAGAGGGAACAAACAGGTAATCTTCAAGTGATCCATTCCCTGTTGCTCATTTCCAGCTTCTGGCAAACAGAGGCTAGGGACACCATCCCTGCCCATCCTGGCTAATAGCCATTGATGGACTCATCCTCCAGGAATTTATCTAGTGCTTTTTTGAACCCTGTTATAGTCTTGACCTTCACAACATCCTCTGGCAAAGAGTTCCACAGGTTGACTGTGCATTGTATGAAAAAATACTTCCTTTTGTTTGTTTTAAACCTGCTGCCTATTAATTAAATTTGGTGACCCTAGTTCTTGTGTTATGAGGAGTAGTAAATGGCACTTCCTTATTTACTTTCTCTACACCAGTCATGAGTTTATAGACCTCTATCATATCCCCCCCCCCCAGTCATCTCTTTTCCAAGCTGAAAAGTCCCAGTCTTATTAATCTCTCCTCATACGGAAGCTGTTCCATACCCCTAATCATTTTTGTTGCCCTTTTCTGAACCCTTTCCAATTCCAATATATCTTTTTTGAGATGGGGCGACCACATCTGTATGCAGTATTCAAGATGTGGGCGTACCATGGATTTATAAAGAGGCAATATGATATTTTCTGTCTTATTATCTATCCCTTTCCTAATGATTCCCAACATTCTGTTTGCTTTTTTGACTGCCGCTGCACATTGAGTGGATGTTTTCAGAGAACTATTCACAGTGACTCCAAGATCTCTTAAAACTTGGGCCTGGTGCCAACCCTTTGCAGAGGGGTGAATTTTACCTAGTGTGCATCTATGATAGGGGGAGCATTGCTAGCACAATATGCAGACATTTAATTGCTTACTGTTCATTAGCCTGGTGTAGGTAAGTCCTCAATTTCACTGAAGATGTATATCTCTCTGTTGAGTCAACCCATGGAAAGTAGTTCCTACTTAACTGAACCTTGCAGGCACACCTGCTGAGTAAATCTCCTGGTAATTAGACTTCAAACCAGCGGAGAGAACTGCACACTCAAGCCTGACTATGTAGAAGTTAATATGGGCTCAGTAATAGTACACTTGTATTGCTTAAACAAAATTTGAGGAATATATTTATCAATGTAAATTAGAGAGTACAGGGATGGTTCCTAACATTTCCTGTAGAGAAGGACAACTTACAATTTGTAACTGCTGCACCATTTCTTCTCTGTATGCCAGCTCCCGTTTCATCTGATCCTGAAAATTATCTGTGTGGGTTGGGGGGAAAAAAAGAGAGAGTGGAGGTGCATGAATTAAAACCATCAACCTGTACCACAGAATTTGTAGAAATAAAGTCAAACCACCACTGAAGAATGTGTTAAATGCAGCGCAGTCCTTTGTCCAAAAATTATCTGCCTCCAGTGATGGGCAGTCTTGACAGAAGCTTCCTATCTGGGATAGAACACGGGGATGACTCCAGAAATGTTATGGATGGATCAAGTTTAGTTGTTTCACCAAAGACTGAGTTTTCAAATGCTGGCAGCTAAGTTTAGGTGCTCAGTGTAGGCATCTAGCATTCGGGTGCTCCAGTCAGTGCTAACTGGACAGCCCATTTCATTCTTTCAATTGGCCAGATTCTGCAGGCATTGCTTAGGAGATTTTGCTCTTCCCACTCAAGTCTATGGCCTAAAGAGTGCTAGTTGCACTGGTATAAATCCATTGACTCCAATGGAGATATTCAATAAGTGAGAACAGAATTTGGGTAGCAGGCTATAGGATTTGACTCAGGGCTTGTCTCTGTGGCGATTTAGCGTGCAGCAAGCTGGGGTGTGAATCTATTGCGCATTAGCCTGCCGTAGCACACTCTGACTTACTAAGACCACTACAGAACATTTAGTGCATGGCAGCTGGGTCCACTTAGTGCATGGCAGGTTAGCGCTATAGATTCACACCCCAGGTTGTCATGCTCTAAATCATTGTATAGATAAGCCTTGAATCTTTATAAAGCAGGGCTGGAGACTGAAAGCCCAAGCAGAAGACTCAGGAAACACAAGAAACTCTATAAAATACAGTAACTGGAAGGGAGAGATCTTTGAGGAGACAGAACACCATGTCCTAGACAGCTGGGTCACAGTGCAAGCTGGCTTTCCTCTATTTGATTCTAAAATAAAGCAACAGCCTTTGGTTTCTTTCTTGATAACCATTTCACACTAAAGGTCTTGGAGGAAAAGCTCACTAGGATAAAAGATTTTTTTTTTTGTTAGACTACGTGTCCCACTAATTTAGAGGGAGAAAAAATGAGATTCTACCTTGGACAAATACAATCTAAAATAAAGATCTTTACGAGAAGGGAAATACTTAGAAAGCAACAACACTGAAGGCGACCTGGGGCTGACACTGGACAACTGGATAGGAACTTTCTATACAGTGTGGTGAAAAACCAAACCGAACCTAATGCCATTTTAAGCTGGGAAGCAGAGGCATTGCCCTGGAGGTGATAGTCCTCCCCTGTACTGGTGAGACTGCACGTAGATTATTGCATGCAGCACCTCAACAACAGAGATGCCAACAAACCAGAGGGAATTTGGAGAAGAGCAACTATATGAGGAGGGATTTACTTAATGAGTAATGAGTAAAAGAACTAGACATACCCCTTGGTCATCAGGACACTAGCCTGAGACTAGGGAAATCCGATTCAATTCCCTCCTCTGCCATGGACTCCCTGTGTGACCTGAAGCAAGGCATTTGGCCTCTCTGTGCCTCAGTTCCCCATCTGTAAAATGGGGATAATAGCACTTCTTTCCTCACAGTGGCATTGTGAGCATAAATACACAGAGATTGGGAGATGCTCAGATACTACGGTGATGGGGCCATTTAAGATTGCAAGATACATAGAAAGATTACAGCCTACAAGTGTCTGAGTATAAACAGCAAGGAAGGAAAGGAACTGTTTAGGGTGTTACAAAGCAGAGAAAGTTATAACACGATCCAATGGTTGGAAGTTTAAGCTAGACAAATTCAGATGGGAAATAAGGCGCACATTTTTAGTTATAAGAATAATTAATCGTTGGAACAATTTACCAAAGGTTGTGGTGCATTCTCCATCACTGGCACTTTTTCAATCAAGACTGGGTGTTTTTCTAAAGATCTATTGGGAATTATTTTGAGGAAGTTCTATGGCCTGAGTTATACAGGAGGTCAGACTAGATGATCACAATGGTCCCTTCTGGCCTTGGAATCCATGAATCTATAAGGAGTGATGTGATGAAACTTGAAATTAAACAAAGGAAAATTTGGTCTGAATATTAGGGAAAAAAATCTGACCAATGAAGTCTGTTATAGCGTGAAACAGTCTCTCCCAGGGAAGTATGTGGAACTCCATTATTTGAGTCACTGAGAACTAAACTGGACCAGACCAAAGCCCTGGAAAATATGCTATAGGAAACAATTCGGCATTGCCTAAGAGGATTAACATGAGGACCACATAGTTTTGATTCATCTCCAATGTCTCAGCTCCTAAATGAGCATCTACAAAATTCTTTGGCCGCTCAACTGATGGAAATGAGACATTTGCAACTTTTGGAAGGACTTCTCTCTTGTCCATTAAGAAACCTGAGTAATATAAAAACGTGACCGATTTTTTTATACAGTTACAAAGGGGGAGCAAAGTTCTGCCTTTGAGTGGACACACCTGTTTTGCATTGAGAGAAGCTGGCATACCCAGGCCATTGAGAAATTACATCCCCCCCACCCATGTAATGTGCACTGTTTTATCACAGAGGGTATCATTTTTTCAGTGTGAATGGCTTAGAATTTCGGTATAGCCCCACGTTATGGATACAAAAGCTCACTAGGGAAATGGATTTATAGTGGCAATGATAACATTCCACAATACCGAGGGGAACAGGGATTAATATTTAAAGAGGACCTTGTGGCACTGCTCTGGATGGCAGTGCCAATACTATTAATTCATACGGTGCCCACAATTTGCTCAGTGCTGTACAGACATGCAAGCCATGGGCCCCACCCTGACGGGTTTACAATCCAAGCTGCAGGAGACTATTACAGTGCTGTCTTCCAAGTACATGTGTTGGCTCACTGCCCTATGGCAGAGATGAATGCTTCCCTCTTTAAAAAAAAAAAAAAAATACATTTGATTGTGAAGGTGCCGAACTGTTAGACTTGCAAACCAAAGGCCTCTTATCCATAGACGAGGTATAGAAGAGGCAACAGCAGCTCCAGCATTGCAAGGGGAGGTGCAAGATTCCCCAGAACTGCCCCCCCCTCCCAGTATGCCTTCATCCCAGCCAGCTCTAGGGATGGGAGAGTAGTTTCACCTTCATAGCCCATTCAATCCTTTGTCTGACTTGCTCAAGATCACAGTGTGAGAGGATTGGAAATCAGGACCTGTTGCTTCCCAGCTCCATGCTCTTTCTTCAAACTCTGCTGCCCCCGAGCCATCAGTCTCTCAGAAAGAAGAGCTCCATTTTCCTTCTAGAGCTCATTTTCTGTACTTTTAATTCCTTACCATTTTCAATTCAACTGCCTTTTAATAAGACCATCTGCAATCTACCATGAGATTTATCTATCTGGTCCTTTTGTGATGGCCCCAGCACAAGCTGGCAATGTGGAGCAAACCTGGGACCTACAGAACCAAAAAATTCTAGCACTTGAGCTTAAAAAGCAGCTCCTTTTTCAGGTAGCAGCAGAGCTGCTGTGGAACAACCTGTCGAGGGGGACACAGTTAGCTAATATGTTATACATGTTTTCTTTAGAAAGGCCTGTTCTCCCATTTTACTATATATGTTGCGGGGAGGGGGTTGTTTGTTTGTTTGTTTGGTAAATCTAAATCTGTAAACAGGTTTTACAGTCACTTACATCTAGTGTTTATAGCACAAGTACTTGTTTTCTATTTTAAACTAGAGTAAAATTGACCACTGCTTTGTGGTGTATTGAAACCACCTATTTTTCATGCTGGTGTGCACGGATGCCACTTCCTTGGTCAGCAGTATGCATTATTTTCTTTCATATGAATTGTATTTCATGTGGTTTAATTGCAGGGTTTATTTACATGGCAATGATGGAGTATTAATTTTACTGCAGAACAAAAGGATAAATGTGAGACCTGAATGGCATGATTCCAAGATGCCATTTTTACAATCCCATGAATGTAAATGTTTTCAAGTACATGAATTGAAGTATGTGAATTACTTTAAAATCATCTAGCTCCAAGCCCAATGGCTGAATTTGTACTGCATATTGGGTCATCCTTATTTTATGGCATACATCACATAACTTCAGGATTTGCTTTGTATTAATTTATGAAGATGTACTAATCCTTTTGATATGCAGGCTAAAGATGGGAGACATTCCGAGAGACCTTCGTTGCATTTCTTAGCTTTTCTGTATTCTCCCTGATGTCATGCCGTTTTGAGGGGGGTAAAATTCTACTCTTTCTACTTAAAGGTGGGGAAAATACTGTTTGTACTCCCCTTTCCTGTCTCTGTGATGTGCAAAGGCCTGTTCTTCTGTTTGTTTTTTAAACCTTGGGACTATCTGGCATATCGAGTCTTGTCTTCATTGATTTTGTGGAAGGACTATTTGCAGGACCAAAGAACTGGAATGGTTTGCAGCTGAAGAAATGGTATTGTTTAGCGCTTTTTGCCCAAGTAATCGTCAGTGCCTTCAGTCAGATAAGTGATAACAAAAAACAAGCATCTGACTCAAATCCCTTCCCCTCCCAGCTGATTAAGTTTCAGCTTCTCGGCTTTTGTGATGTCCTACTCTCAATAATTCTCTGTCAATCCACAGAACCCTGCAGCAAAAGGCGCGTAGACAAGACCCGATATTAAAGTTAAAAGCAAACAGACTTTAACAACAAAAATGCAACCAAACTTTCAGGCCTTCTTTAGACATCAGGAAGAAGCAGAAAAGGGCACCAACGGTTTAGTTTTTTCCTTTTCAGGACACCTTTAACGCTGAGCCTCGCTCCTTCACTCTTCAGTGGAGCAAATAGCAGCAGAGGATTGGGTGCTTGAACAGCTGCATGACAGTGACATCTCCTTATGCACAGTGGGATGCACGTGAGAAGAGCTGAACTGCAGTACTGAGTGCTGTGTGGCATAACAAGAAGCAGGGAGCTGCAGAGGCACCTTGGCTTGCCCAGCGCTATAGAATCATACAAATCAGAAACCGAAAAGGCCTATTATGTCGTCTAATCTGTCCCTGGCCAGTGCCGGATTTTCCCTTGCAGCTTATTTTCCACTCCTTCATTCAGTCTATTTTGAAAAACCTCAAGCAATTGGTCTTTCACCATAGGGGAGACAATTCCACATTGGTTTTATGACGTTCCTCATAATCCTTTGTTTGTATGGCATATTCCATCACCTCTTAATGGCCCAGATCCTCAACAATGGCCAAAGAACACGCAACCCACCTCAGGATGGAAAATGCAGAAGTGGCCTTTGCGTGCCCCAAATTTAGGCTGGGCCAGTCCCCCAGCATCACTTAGAAAAGCCTGAAGGCCACTGGCTACCAAGGCGTCATGGGGTTGATGCAACAGATGGGCATTACAGGGTATAGTGAAGCCCCAACCGTTCCCTTTTGGCCAGCTGCAGGGACAACAGGTATGGCATAAGCCCTAATGCTGTAGGTTCCCCCTCCAATGGAGTGCCGCTACTTATGCTGGCTTTATGGTCAGAATACAATAGTGAGGCAGGTCTTGGTGGACCCCTAATGTTTTCAACAGGGAGAGGAAAGTTACCAAAGCCAGTGAGACAAAATTCTTGTTTATACTTATCCAAAAATATACATCTCACTTCAAGTTTATGCCTGAAGGGCCTGACCTACTGCCATTGAAATCTATGGTAGAATTCCCATTGACTTCAGTGGGGCCAGCTCAGGCATCTCGTGACAAACACACCTATGAACATCACTCCTATACTTTTATAAATTGATAATAAATAATGATGACATTCTACAAACAGTGAAAACAGAAATATGTCTTACTGAATACTGGGAAAGAAGCGTTTCCTTTCAACACTTGGAATTCCTGTTCTAATCTCCTCCGTAAATCTATTTGTTCAAACAAAACCTTCTGAAGTTCTTCTAACAAAGAGAAAAGAAGAGCTGTTTTACTAATTTGTATAAATAACTCTTGAGCAAACTGCTATGTGTGGCAATTCATTATTATAAGAAAATATTTTAGTAGTTTAAAAAAAACATCGTATAGATCTAGGATAGATTTTGTGCAGAAATCCATGAATATAAATCAATGTAATATATTATTTTAAAGTATTGTATTACAGTGTCATGTATTGATTGATATGTATGCATTAATCTCAATTATATCCACCCAAAGGTCCATATATTATTCATATGCTACTTGTCAAGCTTAAAATATGGTGCTGAACAAAAATACTTCCCTCTTATCCTTATATTCTATTAAAACCAAGAGCATTTTAATAATATCAAAGCTGGCGGGGGGGGGGGGCAGGAAGGGAGGAGGTTGTTACCTTTCCCCATGTTTTCTACATCCTTCTTCAGTGAATGAGGTGAATTGGTTTCTTGTGTGTGTTCACCTTAATAAAGAAAGGAAAAAAGTTATTGATTTATATACGTTGCTTCTTATCGGGTATTGTTCTTACATCCTCTTTGAAAGTCTGGACAGAAGGTTTCAGCATTCAGAGCTCACTCCTGCAGTCTAGGACAAACCATCATTGATGTCAAAGGGAGTTCTGCCTTTGCAAAGACAGCAGAATCGGGCCCTTATCATAATCACCAGACTTCTGATGTCATATCTTCTATGATCTTAAGTGTTATCTTAGATGTCCAAGACTTCAGAAATGCTCTGCACGAAATGTCATTGCTTAGAAGTACTTTTTATAAACAGAATTTATCACCATGCTGTTTAGCCTACACTAGCTCCTAATTTCAGATGGTAATTACTTGGCATACGTGCTCCTCACAGGTCAAAACAGGTGCATAGGTGAGCTAAGCGAGTGAGGGGATAGCATTCCTTCCCCAACTCAGCGGCAAGGTGGGGTTCAGATAGATGTGCAGACCATGCTGCTTCTAAGGTTTAAGGACAGGAAACGTGATAAATGGAAGGGGGAATAGTTATTAATTTACATCAATAAGAGAGAAAGCAATGTCCAAATCTTGCTGTCCTTCCTCCAAGACACATCAAAGTCCCAAACTGTCCTCTCTCCCCCGATAGCTAAAGAAATTGCATCCATTCCTTGACTACGTCACCTCCCTCTTCTCTGGCCGACCTGATATCCACGTCACCCGTCTCCTACTCATCCAAGATGTGGTCACTAACATTAATTTCCTCCCCAGATATGCCCACGTCAACCCGCTCCCCAACTATGCACGGCTCAACTGGCTCCCCATTCTCCACATCAAATTGAAACTTCTTGTCCTCACTTTCAAGGCCCTGCATAATTCTGTCTCACCCTACATCTTGAATCTTGTCTATTACTGCGTCACCGGTGCAGCGTCACAGATACCAACCTCAATGCCTCTCTCATTCACTTCTCCCCCAAACAACAATCTCATCTGTTTAGGAAACATTTCTATTTTCATCACTGTCATTGGCTTAGGAGCATATTTTCCATTCCTTTTTGTAGTATTGGTATTTAGCTCTTTGCAAGCACTGGGCAGGCCAGATACTTCAAGACTGCTGTGTGAAGAACTCGCCTTGACTTTAATGACAGTTCCAAGAGCAGAGGGCTTGAAGGACTGTGGACATGGGAGTTAGACAGCTAGGCACTTCTGAAAATCCCACTAGGTGCCGATCTACATTTTCAGGTGCCTAAATACCTTTACAAATCTGGACCGTAGGAACCGAACTGAAAGTCAAAGTGATTTAGGCTCCTTACGTGACCAAGATGCATTTGAAAAAGGAACTTAGGTGCTTTTTAATATTTTACCCCATGGCTTTCTTGGCTACCTTAAATATATCATACACTTCAGTGCAGGGACTGCATCTCTAGCAGCTCTGTAGGGTGAGAGATTCAAGATGCTAAATAAATACTAAGTAACAGGGAAAGCAGAGTAACTTTCATTTGTGAAGAGAGAGAAAGTCATAAGGATTCAGTGAAACAAGTCTCGCACAGCTTGTGTTAGAGGATATAGTAGAGCAGATGTTCCCAAGCTTTTTTTTTTTTTTGGGTTGTGCTCCACCTTCTCCATGGAGTCACATAACAGGCCCACCCCCAGCCCAAGTTCCACCCATCCGGCTCACGCCTTTGGTGGCATCAGGACCCAGCTGGTTCCATCCCTGGAGGAGCTCCTGGAAGCAGAGCAGATCAGGCCTCCTCACCCTCCCTCTCCCCTGCCCCAGAGCCTCTCACTCCAGGAGGCTCCAGATGGTTTAACATACATAGGGTGCAGCCAGCCAGGCCAGGCCAGGCCAAAGCAGCAGCGGGGACAGTGCACAGAGAGTCCCCAGCGGGCAGGACGGGGAGAGCAATAGGCTGGTGCAGAATTGCACTCCCCCTGATGGCGGGGGCTTCCCTGCGCAATCTCCCCAATGCTGCCCTGCCCTGGACATCTGGACAGCATCAGCCCTGCACCCCACCTCGCTCCCCTTAATAGCCTCATTGCAACTAGCCACCTAGAGGGGCATGCCCCATGGCTTGAAAACCAATGCGCTAGAGGACTCAGGTCATTTCTGACTCTAATTTCTATTATTCTCCATGGATTTAAATCTGTTTGATACACTGTTTTAGATTTGTACATAATGGCCAACATTTTCTTAAGAAGAGCGGGATCTTTTAAAAGCACCTAAGTCACCTAGGAGAAAGTCCCACGGAGTTGAAGTTGACATCAATGAACAGGTGACCTAGGAGTAAATGTCCCATTAAAGTCAACTTCAGCTCCATGGGACTTTTGCTCCTAGGTCATTTAGATGCTTTTGAAAATCCCACTCATTTGAGTATGGATTTAAGAGCCTAACTTTAGGCTTCTATTTTTGAAAATTCTGACCTGGGCTTATTATTGTAGCATCTAAGGTCCTGCAGTGAGTCTACCCTCAGGAATCCAATTTCAAGACTGGGCTCTAAGTAAATAAAACATGCTGTATTTACTATATGGAGCAGGACTCCTGATGTTTACCTGCTTGAAATCTGTGCAAAAGCCAGATAGTTAAAATAATTTCCGGGAACCTAGACTTTGTTAAATATTACACTTATGCAGACTAGCAGAACTTTAAACATTTAAAATTTATGAGGCTCCTTTTATACATGTTTTTAAAATTCTGTGCGAAGACAAATACACAAAGGTCTTAAATTTTAAGCAGAAAGCTAGTTATACAACTAGACAGGAGGCTAGATGATATAGAGACATTAATGTCTGCCTCCTTCAGTCCCCCGGAGTGAAATCTGGTTTACATCATACTGTAAATGAAATCATTTTGATGGTCCACACTTAGAACCTAATGGATATTTGCCCACATTGTAAAAGATGTGGTATAATTGGCAATCTCTGCTTAACAGAGATCTAGAACTGAACGGGATATTGCAGAGCAGGTAATTGGCAGAACTTCAGGGGGATGTTTGCAAAGCACCTTACCACATTTGGCTGACTCTAGGCAATACATTCAGATTTAGCAGAACTGCATTTCAACAAATTGAAAAATAGGGATAAAGACAGGCTCAAATTCTGGCTCACTGTGCAGTTATGCACACCAGAAAAACAGTGCACAAGCCAGTGCAGAGGGGGATGCCCCAATTCTGTCTCTCTTAAAACACACAGAGAGCCTGATCTGGAGAGCCTATGCTACAGAAGACATGAAGAAGCACAGTCAATGGTGACATCTGGGGGGAGGGATAGCTCAGTGGTTTGAGCAGTGGCCTGCTAAACCCAGGGTTGTGAGTTAAATCCTTGAGGGGGCCACTTAGGGATCTGGGGTAAAAATCAGTACTTGGTCCTACTAGTGAAGGCAGGGGGGCTGGACTCAATGACCTTGCAGGGTCCCTTCCAGTTCTAGGAGATAGGTATATCTCCATATATTATATATATATATATATAATCCTGGGAGGAACCTAGGGTGACCAGATGAGATGAAGAAAATATTGGGGCACACACACAAAAAAGCCAAGTTCTGCCGGCCAAGCAAAAAAAAAAGCCGAATGCAAAATATTGGGACAAATTGCATCCCGACCGATCTCTGGGGCAAACAGCTAAAAATCAGGACGTCTGGTCACCCTAGAGGAACCTCCCCTCCAGATTCCTGCCTGGGACATAAGAACAATCAAAAAAGAATGACCCCAGAGATTCCATCTCACTTTTTAAAAAAAAAAATAAAACACTGAGCCACATGCATGGTGGGATAGGAATTTGGGAGTTTAGCCTGGCCTGCATAATTTCAGTGGAGATATGATTAATATAGTTTATATACTGGTTGCCATTAAAATGTCAGCACATTTTCCCCTGATCTAGAATAGCAGATAACTGTGGTATCGCAGATACTACATGGTAATAATTTGAAATGATGACTTTTTAATAAATACTCCTGTTCTTTATTGTTTGTACAGGTGCTACTCTCATGCAACTGAGATTGGAATCCCATTGTGCTAGGAACAATGACAATCCCTGCCTTGAAGGATTTGAAATCTAAACAGATAAAGGGTGGGAGAAAAGATGTATTAGCCTTATTATACAGATGGGGAACTGAGTCTAAGAGAGTTTAAGTGACTTGCCCAAGGACACACAGCAAGCCTGTGGCAGAGCCAGGCATTTCCAAGTCCAGTCCCTTAACCACATGTCCATCATTCTTTTGTTTTGCACTTTGCAAGTAGACTTGGTGCTTTGATGTGCTCCCAGCACTAAAGGTCTCAATGCAGCAAAACTCTTAAGGGCTGAGATGGGGAGGTTATGCCCGTTTCAAGGGGCCTGGCCCACATAATATAAACACAGGTATTATTCCTATATTCTTGCTTGTTTTCCCATAGTCTGTTTTTCACTCCTTTCTATCAAATTTAATCAGTTTCTCCTTTTTTGTACGTATGTTAAAATTTGCTAAATTTTATTTGGTTATTTTAATTCAAGGTAAAACTTTTAAAACCCTTTCTAGGAATGAAAAAATAATGCAAATCTCACATATTGGACTAGATTCGGATCTCAAGTACACCTATAAAAATAAGTAACTTCACTGAAATCAGTTGAGATTTACTTGGATATAACTGAGATCAGTATTGATAAACTATTTTTCCAATGGCAGTTTTGTTCATATGGAACTACTGGATTGACTACATTTATAGGGAATTTACAGGCCAAATTCTGCTCTCAGTTATGCCAATGCAATTCTGGAGAAACTCCATGGAAGTCAAAGTCATTTTGATGTAACTTTTGGTAATAGAAAAGGTGTGAATTTTCTGGATTACATACTTTGAGTGTATTTCTAGGTGCATATACATTGCTTCTTGTAGTTTTCTCTTGAATTTTTTATAATTTTTTTAAAAATGTGGTTAGTTCATATAGAGAGTTATCAAACTAAAATGTAAACATTTTGGCATAAGGTACTATTTAATTATCTTCTGGAAAGACTTGACTTTTTTCCCCTCTTGAATTTTCATTAACTCTTAGAAATTTGAGACCGAAAACGTGGAAAATAAATTATTTTAAAAATATAAGAAGGACCAAACCATGCTCCCATTGAAATTAGTGGCAGATCTGCTATTGTTTATGACTGAAGCAGAACGGGACCCCAACATTTTGGAAGACATTAATTTGTTGCCCAATTCTTCAAAATGTACTGTTTTAACCAACAGACCAATTCTGCAGATACTAGTGCACATAAGTAGTCCCACTGAAGTTAGGTGAAGAAAGTTATTCATGTGCTTAAGTATTTGCCAAAAAGAATCTTCAAAAAGGGCTATTCTTAAAAATATGAGTGGTACAGCACTAAATAAATCACTACACAACATGCAAGTTGCCAACTATTTAGAAAAATCCTGAATGTTGTTGTGTAATTGGGAATGTGTTTTCATGATCAGCTAATTTTAAAGTAAAACTGGAAGGTCCCCTCTTACATGTATTCAGAAGATTTACTGTGAAACATTTATTGTTTACTTCCAGAAATCAATGCACACTTACAATCAGTATGCGTGAAAATCATAATATATGAAACATATTCAACATGTACCTTTTTAACATCTGTTCTATCTTCTACATTTATTTTAAAAGCTCGTTTATGCCTATATATTTATAGAGATATAGTTACTGTGGGGCTAGCATTTCCATTATAAACTGAGTTTATATAATAGGATTGTAAAACATCATTCTGGGGTGATGTGAAATATACAAGATCTCTCTGTCCAGAAAAAATGTTTAACCAAAATTAATAAAAATAATAAAAAAAAACACATTAAAATAAGAGAAAATACAAATTGGATGATCAGTTTATACTTCTTTTGGGAAAAAGACTGGGTGCTTGTATAACTCAGAATTAATAATGCTTTTTTTAGTTACTAACATTTTGTTAAAAGCGAACAGAATTGATGACAGTAGCAGTTATTTTGTTACAGAAGTATTAAATGAGAGTGTGAAAGATAAGTTAAAAAATTAAGAACTATGGCAGAGTTGAGACAGGATAGGATACAAATTATATTAAGCATGTACTGTATATTGTTGTTATACAAGTTACAGCCATGATTTCTTTTCTTAATCAGTCCATCTCATTGGGTGTCTCTTTCCTCAATGAGTTCAGGTGATCTTTTTTAAACTGTTATTCTGAGGAAAACATTACCATAGTATGATGTCTGCACCACAGCTACGGCTGGTAAACACAGTCCTTCAAGCTTTTCGTTCTCTACAACCACAGAAGCTGCGCCCTTACGTATCCTGCAATTCCCCCACTTCAAAGGAAGTCACAGATGGCTGTCAGATTCTTGGGAGAGTTCAATCCTCTGACATCCTAACACAGAAATGGGATAGTGCTAGGGAAAGTTCTTCCCCGCTTGCTTGGTTAAACTTTAAAAAGATAGTCTACGGTCATTGGCTCTCTGACTGAAAGCTGCATATCAGAATGGAGGAAAGGGCACATGGCATGATGGGTACCTCCTTCAGCCTCAACAAACAGAGATCTTGGGAGTAGAGAGGCTTCCTATCAGGCAGAGAAAGGCATTTTTGTAACTCCCCAACCCTTACCCTTGTGGGAGGCTGAGGGTGGGATGGGAGAAGCGAGAGATGTAAAGGTGACCTGAAAAGGAGTTTTCTTTAATAATAGAGCATATGACACGTGTGTGTGTGAGTGTGAGTGTGAGTGAGAGAGAGAGAGAGAGATATGTACAAAGAGGGCCTAAACCTTTTAAAAAAGGTTTTTTTCCCCCTACTTGTTTTTTACCTTAAAAAAATATATATATCTAGGAATGTTAAGTCTGGTCTCCCCTGTTTTTCCCTGAGGTACTTCCCTAGGGGGCTCAGCATCCATTGTGTACTCTCACTCCTTAATTGAAAGGGAGGAGGTGTTGAATATTTAATGGCCTTCCTTTCTCTTAAATATTAATTAAAAGCTAAATAGATGTCTAAAAAAAACCAAACAACAACAACAACAAACCCAACAATTTTAATCAGTATAAGGAAAAATCCCTTCCCCTCTTTATAGCACAGCTATCACTCTGCAGGGCCTTTCCTACACACAAGCTTATGCCTGTCAAACTAAAGGTGTGTTTTAAAACCAAAGTAGTTAAACTGGTGCAAACCCTTGGGTAGACACTTATTTTAGATTTAAGAGTGGCCAGTTTTGGTTTTGCTTAATCCTGTAAGAAAGCAGATTAAGGCCATGTCTACACTATTGGAAATATAGCAGCATAGCTACAGCACTGTAGTTTTGCTGGTATAACCCTGTAGTGTAGATGCAGACTACAGCGATGGATGGAGTTTTCCCATCACTGTAGGAACTCCACCTCTCTGAGCAATGGAAACATTCTTCCATCAACCTAGCTGTGTCTACACAGGGGGCAGAGCCGGCGCAACCCATTAGGCGACCTAGGCGGTCGCCTAAGGCGCCAACATTTGGGGGGCGCCGGCGCCCCGGTCATCAGTGGAATTTTGGGGGCAGGACCTTCCGCTGCCTCTGTCGGGGGCGGGACCTTCCGCCGCCTAGGGTGGCGAAAAAGCTGGCGGCGCTCCTGACAGGGGGCTTGGTCAGCATAGCTAAGTTGCTCAGGAGAGTGCGTTTTTCAGGCCCCTGAACCCCAAGGCTATAAGTTTTAAGTGTAGACCAGGCCTAAGCTAAACTGAAATAGGCCACTGTTAAATGGAAATAAAGAGTGTTTATAGAGGGTGTAGCGGGACAGGCTCTGCTGCTGCCTCTTTGCACAACAGAAACTGGCTCAGACTCTACTGGTAGTGTATCCACCATGCTCCACCAACACCATTACAGGCCCATGCAACAGGGCTATTTACAATATCCTCTGTGCTTTAGACTCTCTCCTCAGGACCTGAGAGGGGTAGAGGTCTCCCTTCCCTGAGGCCTGTGTGGGACTGAGCTCAGCTAGCCCCGTTCCTTCCTTTGTCTCTTTATCTTTTTGGACTGGTGGGCCCTTTACCTCAGTCAGCCTGATCATCTAATTACCTCAGTCAGCTATCTCCAGGGAGCTAATTGGTGTCCAAATGATCAGCGTGCAGGCTCACCTGTTCACTCCCTGCACTCTGTCACAGAGGGGTTAGCGCCAATTTAACTACATCAGTTTATAAACACACAGGTAAACAGGTGCAAGTTTGTGTGCAGACAAGGCCTTGGCTCTTGTGATGTCAACATTTCACTAGCACTCCAGTCGCCAGAGTAGCAAAGGCCTGAATTTCTAATTTAAAGAAACCAAGAAATTAAAAAAGAAAAAGCCCACATTTCAGAGCATCTTCCCACACAATAAAGAAACAAAAGGGACACAAATCCATGTTTTTTTCTCCCTTTGTGTGTCACCTTAAGTGCTTTTCACTTCTATACAGCAATCCATCAGAGGCTGTTCAAATGCTCTGTAAACAATGACTAAATAAGTTTCACACTGCCCCTGCTATACTGATGGAGAAAGTTAGTACAGAAAGACTAAGGGCTAGTCTACACTGAAAAGTTACATTGGCATAGCTAAGTCTCTCAGGGGGGGTGAAAAATCCATACCCCAAAGTGATGCAGTTAAGCCGACCTAAATCCCCGCGTAGACAGCGTTGGGTCGAGGGAAGAATTCTTCCATCAACCTAGCTACCACCTCTCGGGGAGGTGGATTACCTACGCTGACAGAAGAACCCTGTGCCACTGTAGTGTTTCAAGTGTAGACAAGCCTGCAGGTAAGCCGACCTAACCCCTGGTGTAATCCGCCTCTCAGAGAGGTGGATTACCTACAGCAAAGGGAGAGCCTCTCCCATCACAGTAATGTCTACACTGAAGTGCTACAGCTGTGCTGCTGTCGCATTTTAAATGTAGACATGGCCTAATTGATTTGGCCACAGTCACACAGCAAGCCTGTGTCAGGCCCAGGAATATAGCCCATATTTTCTGACTCAGTCCTACGCTTTCCCCAAAAAACCAGTCTTCCTTTTCTCACAAAATTCCCTCTACCTCAGCACTTCCATGCAATTTATTTGTAAGCCTGGTCAGCTGGATTCATGCTCCCCTATCCATAGCTGCCTTAGGGCTGTAGTAACTACTGCAGGCTAGTCCCCTGCCTCTGCATCTCACCCCTGTCTGGAGCTGTCTATTGTCTTGTTTTAAAGACTTCAACAGCAGGCTGACTCTCCCCCTTGGATAGTTCAGCCTGCCATGAAGTCAGCATCCATAGCCTGCCCGGATATATATCACTAAGAGGCCATTGATATTTTATGCTGGATAGAGCCCTATGTACATAAACAACCGGCTGCAGTGGTGGAGCCACAAGAGTCTACTAGATAAATAAATATACATTTAAAAATATAGATAGATTTTTAACTGGAAGACTATGAGACCTCCAAAAGGAACCATTCTGTGTTAACAAGTAAATAACGGTGGCTTTAACCTATATACAATTCTTGAAGAAATCCTACCTAAACATACATTTACTTAAAACACTCAAATACCTTCTAAAGGAGCCATGTCACATTTTGGGATTAATAAGTACGTAAATCAGGATTCAGAAAAACACATAAGCACATGCTTAAGGGCCTTCCGGAATCAGGATGTATATAAATGTATCTCTCAAAAGCTAGACGTTTAAAGGTTAATTTGCCTTAAAAAAAAAAGAATATCCTTAAAAAGGAATCAGTTGTACTTCTGTGCAGATAAAGTCTATTTTATAGACTACAGTCTATTTCGTTTAATGTTTAAAAACAAAGAAATTGATTTTTTTTTTAAATCTATATGACTAGAGAGTGCATGAAGAATGGGCTCCAGTATTACCAAACCCAAAACATACAAAAACCATTATCAGGTCCTCAAAAATCATGAGATTAAAAAAAAAAATCTTCCAATTTGAAACTAAAGAAATAATAAATCTGGGATTTTGTTATTTGCCTTTTGATTTTTGAGCCCTTAGGGTACATATTCAAGCTTTCCTCTGCAAGCACAAGGGCTAGAAATTTACTTTTTTAATGGAAGCTAAGATTCTTCATGCAACCACAGGATTCCAGGAGCTGGGTTTACAAAATACCAAATATTGATAAAATCAAGAGACTTGGCAACACTGCTCAGGGGTCTTTGGGAAAAACCTGAAGAGACAGAAGCCAGTTATTTCAAACTGAAGGCCCCAATCTGTTCTGTGAGTGCAAATCTGCTTATGTAGAGCCCCACTGAACAATTTTCAGGATCAAGGCCTAAATCTGCAATTTTGGCCTTTTCTCTCCCATACCGGAGTTTTGGTTTCTCTGGTTTTTGCCACCAGCTTGTGTGAAAATGTTAACGTCATTTAAATTTGGGGCCCGATTCTGAAGCCACTGGGGCCTACTTATGCAAGTAAAGGCTGCATGATTGGGCCTGTAATTTGCTGTGCTTAACAAACATTGGGCCTCTTTGTACTCTCCATTACTCTGGTGCAAATCTACAGTAATTTCATTTACTTCAATTGAGTTACTCTGGATTTACATTCGTGAAAAGGAAAGCAGATTTTGGACCACGGATTATAATTTAGATTTTTCTGAAATCACTGCCGTGTCATTCTTACAATTAAAAAAGATTTGAGAATCAGAAATGGTCTTTATAATTTTGAGCATCCACTTCATGACTCCCAAAATTTCTTACTGAGTCAAAATTTGAGGCAGTTTGAGTACACTCCTTGTGTAACTGAGCTTTTCTGTAAACAGTATGCAGTATTTGTAGTGCACCACAAATTGTGGCCTAGGAATTTCGGCCTTTCTATTCTTCAGCTCCATACGCTAAAGGAAGGTCAGGGTGGTAAATTATCAGAGCTTTCCCAAAGACCTGGACGAGTTATGTAACTCAGTCACAGGTAGCTCTTGAAATAGCCATGGGAATATGAATAATTTAGAACTCTTTCCTGAACACTTCTTGATTGAAAAGAAAAAAGAATGTTCACTGACGGTTGGCTGTACAGTAACAGGCTGTTTCAGTCCCAATCCGCTTCAGCCTTGGAAATAGCCCTGGTTAATTTGCATGCTAGATTGGGTGTGTGGACGCACTATCCCAACTGTGTTTCTCCAACATAGAAGATATTGAGCTACTTCTAAAGCTATTTTTATTCTGCTGAACATAATTTGAACATGTGCCAAAATATTTCTAAACCATTTCTTCTATATTTTGAAATGTGCAGTTTTAAGTTGTAATTTATAATTATAGAATGTCATTTGAATACTGAGAAATTTCTGGGAAGCAGTTTGATAACACTGAATCCAACAGAATGACATTGTAAATATATTATGAATACCTTGACTTTGTGCAGGATCATTCGGTTCCAATCCTGCAAACACTTCCTATCATACCTAGTCCCGCTGAAGATAATGGGACTGCTTATGGTAAGACAGCAAAACACCTAGTAGTAAGCATTTTCATAAATAGGCCCTTAGATATTTTTCAGTTCTCTAGCAGCAATTTGTTCCACCTCCAGTACCAACACTTTTAACCATCAAAGTGTTGCCGATCATTCCTTAGTATCTTTAGGACTCTTAACAGATTCCAAATATGCAATGTTTTATATATCTTTGAGAACTAAAATGTACATTTTGTAATTGAAATATATGGCTATCACGGTTTAGCAATATCAGTGAATGCAAAGAATTCAGATTTTTGCATAAGGCTGCAATATAAATAGCTAAATAAAAACAACCACATCACTATAATTTGTCTAAAAAGTTATCATAGATGGAATCACTTAAAAAAGCAAAAATTTACTTTAAAAAAATTGGCCACAATGAGGAATACAGACAATGTGTCCTGTATTCTTACTAAATCACTCAGGATTACTTGTTACTATCATGGAAGTTTAATCAATAGCAAGTATTTTAAGGTACCCAAAATAATCAAGGGATATCTACTGACCCACAATAACATATCAATCTCTCAGTCATATATTCACATGATTTAAAATGCTATTGCTTTCTTTTTCCCCCCTCCACATAACAATAATAAAAGGCACCACAGATGCATTAAGTATTTTTAAGAAATAATTTTTCAAATGCAATAAATTTACCAATGCAATAAATTTAGAAATGTTTGTGATCTTTTTCAGTTGTTCTCTGCTATTATATAAGATTTCTTTAAGATCCTATTTTCTTCATTTCCACTCCTTGTACAACTCTCTCTCTCCCCCCTCTCCCTGCTTGCTCTCTCTGTCTCATTTGACAGGCAAATTTGCAGACATTGCCTGAGGATAACAACCTCGTTTGACAGTCAATTAACCGTGAATAGTCAAAGCCAAGGCAGTTTGCATTACATAAATGGAAAATTAGATTCTTTTTTCCCAAGAAACAAAACCCTCTCCTTAAGACACTGCAATAGACAACTTAGTATCAAAACTTCTAATCACGTCTTTTCCAAACCCCTTGGAGACATTTAGCAATCAGTAAAAGGTGGTTTCATTTAATTTGTATAATGTAATTTTTGTAAATGTATTATACATTTTGTGTAGAGATCATTATCATGGAGATAATATAAATGTTGGCATAGATGTCATAAAACACCTTTAATGTCTTTCTGACAGATATTAAAAGCAATAAGCTGTGATCCTTTTTAATGGAAGGTTTCAAAGAGAACATTTCAATTATTGTCATTTTATGCTTTTCCAGCCTGTTTCATTGTGTAACCTGATATATTTCTGAAATTTCTGCTGAAATATGCCCAGCAATTAATAATCTTATTGCTATTAATGTCACTGTTTCCCCCCTATTTGCATTTTTCTTAGTTATATCTACTTGGAATTGTTTTTATCTTTACCCTTGCACTAAATATTCAGACATTTGATTATGAATTTAAGTCTCTGTCTGCTTATCCTCTACACTTTCCTGAGCATACCTGCTATATCTCGCCAGAAGTCTCCTCCTGAAGGCTCTTCTGTGATGAAAAAATTATGCTCTTTGTTCTTATCTAAAATAAAAAAACAAATGCAACACTTAAAATGCTTTCAGTAGCAGGAAATAGCATACCCAAGACAACAGTAGACTCTGACAAAAATAGATATCTAATATTCAAACACATACTCAGATGTGTTTTGGATGTGAATGAATATAATGTTAAATTGCCATCAAAGAGACTATTAGAATGTTTTTTTCTTAATTGAAATCATGGAAGTGATTTATTTTTGTTTAAGTCATGTTATAGAGAACAAATTGATACAACCCACAGAGCTGTGGTTTATTAAGCCTTTTGGTGACTGGATCGATTTTAGAAAAAGAAAATATATTTGTCTTTACCTGAAAAGTTGCTGTCCTCTTTTGTAGCCAAAATGACTTGGTTACCTTCCTTGCTTTTCTGATTCTACAGGAATAAAAATAATTAAACACACAAAATCAATATCTAGAGACAAATCATATGCAGATATACAATCCCAGGCAAATACCAAGTCAGCAGAAAAAGGGCATCAATAGAAGTGACTATTGTGGAATCCCCCATGACATTATCTTTGATGATTGCCTTTTTGGAAACCTTATAAACCTTGTACAGGTCCAATATGTTACTAGCTCCTATACACAACTTCTACTTTGTGTGTTTGTGGGGTGGTGAAGGGGTAATGGAGATTGGAGGTGTGCAGGTTGGCCTGGATTATTTTCTTCCTTGAGCTAATTTGCTATTGGTAGATTTAACTGGACAGGAGCTATCAGAAAGGACCTAACTCTTTCATCTACTGAAAACAACTTACTGTAAGGAGCCATTCTGTACTGGCAGGGAGTAAGACAAGATGACCTAATAAATCTTCTACACCTCTTGACTTCTAGTACTAACATTTAAATACAGAATGAAGCCCCCAAACCCTCCTGTGGTCCGGTTTGAATTATGTCTAAATTGCTCTATGTTTTTAAAAACACCGTTGAGGCCTTCAAGTGGCCCATTTGTAGGAAACAAAAATATTCTTTGGGGAAGGATGTAACCTTTGGAGCAGATCACTCTCCCCTACTTCTCTTTTAGCGGGGTGATTTCTCCACTTTACAAACCGAAATTTACTGTAAGGAAGAGAAATAACCCTCTACATTTGGTCTGAATTCAAGAACAATTGGGCCGATTTGTATGAACCACCCTGCATATTTTATTTCTGTGGGGAACGCGAGCGATCCATCTTCCTTACGCATATGGAACCGATTCAGCCTAAAGGTGCATTTCAATAATAATAATTAGCTTGAAGGAGCCTAAAGGGGATATTTACATCTTTGTAGGAGGGCTGCTCCTCCAGTGATGGATGGTGCACTGGGCTGCTGCTGCTGCTGCTATTCCCCCCTTTCGGGGGGCCAGGGGGAGGAGGATGCAGCTCTGCACTGGTGTCCCCTAGTTTCTCCTCTTGCTGCTGCCTGGAGGAGTTGATGGAGAAGAGGCCAGTAGCAGCAGCCCGGTCCCTGCTGCCTCCTCCTTTCTCCGTCAGCCCCCGGCTCTGGAGGTACCGGCTGCTCCCCCCGAGGGCGTCCACCCCTTGGTCCCCCTCCTGCTCCTCCTCCTCCGGCTGCTTGTGCCCCTCCACGTCCACCTCCTGCTCTTCCTCCTCGTCCTCCTCCTCCTCTTCCTCGCTGCTCTCCTCGCTGGGGTAGCTGCAGCTGGTGCCGCCGGGGGAGAGGAGGCGGTGGGCGGGCTGGGGCGGCGGCGGGTGGCGCTCGCAGCCCGGCTCCTCCTGCAGCAGCAGCAGCGGGGAGGCCGGGTGGTGGGGCCCGCCGCTGGCCCCGTGCAGCTTGGCCAGGCTCTCCGAGTCCTCCTTGCCCCCCACGGGCCGGAAGGCGCTGGAGTGGTGGTAGCCGCTGCCCGCCTTGCGGCCGGCCGGCCCCTCCAGCAGGTGGGGGTGGCGAGCCGGCACCCTGCCCCCGCCGCCCGCCTCCGCCGCGGGGGACGCGGCGTCCCCGCCGCCAGGGGGCGCCTCGAAGAGCGGGTCCCTGCCGCTGCCGGCGCCGCTGGCCGGGGGAGCGGCCGCGGCTGGGGGGGTGCCCAGCCCGGCGGCCGCCGCCGCCTCGCCGCTGGGCTCGGCCAGGTCCAGGAAGGCCTGGCGCAGCAGGCCGGGGCTGTCGCCCAGGGAGCAGCTGAGGGCGCTGGGCGGCTGCGGCGGCGGCTGCAGGTAGGTGGGCACCGGCAGGCCGCCGGGGGCGCGGGGCGGCCAGAACATGCAGAAGGGCGGGTAGAAGGCGGCTTCCTTCCGGCCGGGCCAGAAGAGGCCCGAGAGGCCGCCGGCCGCCTTGTGGGCCTCGCCCGCCGCGCCCTCCTCCTTCTTGTGGCAGAGGCTGAAGGCGGCGGCGGGGAAGCCGTAGGGGTGCGGGAAGAGGCCGCCGCAGCCGGGCAGCTTGTGCAGCACGCCGCCGAAGGAGCCCTTGCTGGGCACCGGGATGACCGGGTAGCTCCGCTGGCTCTTGCCGCCGCCGCCCCCCTCCAGCTCCTCGTCCTCCTCGAAGCGCGCCCGCTTCTGCTGCAGCTCCGGCGGCGGCGCCCCCAACAGGTGCGGGCTCAGCAGCCCGCCGCCCACCACCGCGGCCGCCGCCTTGACCGAGCCCAGCGGGTGGCACTGGGCGGCCGCCGCCGCGCCGGCCTGGGACGGGGCGGCCGGCAGGGCCCGCTTGCGGCTGCCGCCGTTGAACATGGCCTTGACGTCCTCCCAGGCGAAGACCAGCTCGTCCTGGGGGGTCTTGTCCGTCAGCTTGAGGTGGCGGCGCCAGGAGTTGAAGTTGGCGGCGTCGGGCTGCGTGTACTTGGCCTCGGGCGTGCGGTGGGAGTGGAAGATGAACTTGTTGGGCGAGAAGTACATGCTGCAGTAGCTGCACTTGATGCACTTGGCCCGGGAGCTGTTGTAGCGGGCCGGGATGAAGCTGCCCCGGCAGCCCCAGGCACACTCGTGAGACACGTCGAAGGCGAAGTTGTCCGGCAGCTTAGGGGGCCGGTTCTCCCCCAGGAAGGACTTGCAGAGCCGCTCCGCCTCCCGCTTGGTGATCATGCCGCAGCGGCGGGAGGAGATGGGCATGGCCCCGGCCCGCCGCAGGATCTCCAGCTGCACCGGGGTGCACTGCACGCAGGTGATGCCCAGCGCCACCCTCCTGTTGTGGATCTCGTTGTAGCTGAAGTTCTTCAGCAGGGTGTTGGAGATCTGCGCCAGGCACAGCCGCTCCTGGCCGTCGATCACCAAAGACACGATGGGGATCCCGTACAAAATCACCTGGCCCACTTGGTTAGGCTTCATGCTGGCGTGGCTGGCTCTCTGCTGGCTCATGGAGTCCGGCTGGTAGGTGTTGGAGGGGGAGGAGAGCAGGATGTCCGGAGGTCCTGGCCGGGGGCTTGTCGCCATCTCTTCAGCGCTCAGCCTCGGGAGTCTTCTGTGGCCCACTGGAAGAGAAAAGAACATGGGTCTGCTGAGGATGGGACAATGAAGCGAGGAAAAGCAAAAATCACTCCTTTCAGAGGCAGTCCCCAGAACATTTGTCCTACTGTATTGTATAACCGCCATCGCGAGCCAACCCAAAACCCAACCGAAGTCCCACACTTGAGTTTCTTCTGCCAGGGTCTGGGACAGACTCTGGTGTCTTTACAAGTGAATCGGACTGAGGAAAGTTAAACCTTTTGTTAAAAAACGTGGACGCGAAAAGGTTATCATGACAAGCGCGTATACACTTATTCCAGTCTAACAAGCGCTGTAAAAGTACAAACGTGACATCTAAAAATGGGAGAGACAAGGTAGGAAATATCTTTTAGTAGAGCAACTTTTGGGAAAGATATTACCTCACTCACCTTGTCTCTCTCATATCCTGGGACCAACAGAGCTAAAACACCACATCTCAAAAGGAGTCATTTCATATCCTATGATTGTTTTCTGCATTCCTAGCGCATCTATTGACTTCAGTGGGAGTTCTGAATGGCAAAGAATCTTAAAATGTATTTATCCTAAAACGTATTTAATATGACTCGATTGTCCTTAGTACCGGGTTTAATTCACAATTTTGAATCGAAAGTTTAAATAATTTTCTAACATGAAACGAAATCCACATCACCAACGTATTCGAGTGAGTGGTGGTATTTTTGCAGTGTAAAACGCTGTCTTCAGTCGCTAAAAAGAAAAAATTGGAAAGCTTCTAAAACAAAACGGAAATATTTTAGTTAATTTTGGCGCATCAAATGTTAAAACTATATTATCTACTGTTTGATCAACAGGATGAATCTGGATCGTCATTCCTGAGACCCAAATACTCCTAAATAGAAGAAGGTGTTTATGATTTGAAACCATTTTCAAATGTTTACCTATTACTGTGTTGACATTAGAAAAGCAATGGGTGTGTAAAGAATGTTACGGAGAAGTGGTTTAAGAATTCGACAAGGTTTCAAGGAAGCTACTCAATTACCACCCACCATCAGCAGAAAATATTGAATTGATTACTTCCGTTTTCTCTGGATGCTATCGGGACGTTTCCTCTATCTTCAAAAGGTTGATAATGCCATCTTTTCAAAGGTCAGTGCTTTAAAAACGCATACATTCTAATATCATCTCAGGTTAGGAGAATAGTCAATTCTTTAATTGCATCAGTTAAGAATATTTTCAAAGCAAATAATAGTTAAAATAAGGCTTTAGAATTAATTGTATCCAACCAAACAACAAAAACGCCTATGGGCAAAACAACTGGTTGTTTTTTTTAACCTAATTTAAAAAAAACCCACCATCCTCTCTCCCAAGAAAGCACTGGGTAATAACTGAGCTAATCAAAGGCTACATCAGTTGCTTAAAATTGTCCTTCTCCGACCATCTCAACCTTATCATTTATATTTAATAAGTTGCAGGTCATATTTATCTCTGATTTGAAAGATCAGAATACAATTCTAATTCTGCCTTTGTTTCATACGACATTGTTACTATTTCACAATATTGCTTTCTCTGATTCTCGGCTCTCTTAGATCGGTGGCCTTCAGGACTGCTGAACAAACCTAGACACGTTCAAACAAGACAGGAACCGAGCTTGTCACCTCGGATGGTTCACATACAATATCTCCGGCGGAGAGAGAGTTACTTAATAGGCAATGTGAGACAACAGTTATACCTGGTTCCCCTACACAAACTCTTCAAATCGCTCCCTCGTTGACCAGTTAAGATGCTGATCCTCTCAGCTACGATGCTGACTTTTACACAGCCATAGACACGGACCTGAATGAGATTAAGTCCAGCTAGACTTTCCTGGTTTGATTTTTCAAGGGTTTTGTGGACCAGGCGTTGTTTAAACCAGTGGAAAGGATTTAGAGATCATTCCCCCAATCTTCCCTCCCCTGCCACAGAGGGGGTGGGGGGGAAGCCATATCTCAATACTGGTGAAAGATGTCTAAGATTAAAAAAGGCAATTGGAAGGAAGTAAAAGTTTTGCTCAAGCAAACATCCTATAAAAGGTCCCTAGCACCCTCCCTTTCCCCTGTTAATTTAATGTATAACCTGCCTGCCCCTCCCCTCTACACCCATACACACACACACCCTGAACTTTATGCAGAAAACCTGACCAGAGCGAACATTGACCCGAACAGGCAGCGAGGATGAAATATTTACCTCCTCAATCACGGTGTTCTTTACATAGGTGTCCTCCTGACCGGCTTCCAGGGGGGGACTCAAAAAGGAGGAGCGGGGGAGGGAAGAGACATCAAAGCATGTCCTCAAATCAAGCAGGCAAGGAGCCTCGCAAGGTTTCCTCCGCTCATAGGCAGGGCTGTCCTCTGCGTTAATGACAGCGGAGAATGGCGGTTGCAGATGCCGAGCCGGATCAGTCCCCCGCCCCCCCAGCCCCTGCTCTACGCGTGCGAACGGGTCGGCGCCCAGCCCCCGCTGGAGCTGCTTCCCCTCTGTCTCCGAACTCCAGGCGGACCGAAAGGACGACACCCAGTGGGCACGGTGACGTCACCGGCTCCCAGGCACTCCGCATCCAGGGGCTGGCAGGCTGCACGGGGAGCCCTCTCGGCTGGCGGAGAACGACCGGCAGCGCCCGGACCTCGCCGGCGCCGCTACAGCCTCGCGGAGCCTTTAAGGGGGGGAAGGGTGGGAGTTACATTGGGGGCTCAGAGACGCCTCGGTGCAGCCACGCGTGGCGACCTGCCAGGGCCCCAACCCTGGCAGAACGAGGCATCTCTTCTCCCAGGATTCATGGGGAAAGAGGGTCTGTTGTCACCCGATAATGTAATAGCCTCACCCTGCAACCCATTCTGATTAGCCACAGCAGCAGCTCTTACAACCCACCTCCCGCTGCTTCCCCAACAGGTGGAGACAGGGGAGACGCCTCCCCCCACCCCCACCCAAACACAGGAGGGAGACGTTTTAAAAATTACATCAGAGGACCGATCCCGAGCCCCTTACTCCCTTTTTTGCTTGAATAGCAGCATCGAGCTCTGTGGATAATTCCCCTCCACCCCCTTCTCAAACGTACTTTGAAGAAAACCTGCAAAAAGCCTACGCCATGCAGACTACTCCCTCCTAATGTTGGTGGAGTATAAAATAAGTCTGTAGATTGCCTTGTGTTTAAAACAGGTGCATTGTCCAAATGGGTAGCGAGGTGACCTGTCTGAGCTGGAGATGTCGCGGGTTGTCTTGAAAAGGGAATTTCGATCGGAAAGAATCCACGTTTAAAATGACTGTAAGAAGAATAAATCATCCTTTTTGCGCGATTCTTTAAGTAGCAAATCGACGACTCTCTATATCGTGGCAAAACATTTGCACGTAATTTTGTGGATGTATGGTTCCTATGGCCCAGCGCCTCGGGCCCCCAAAAAGCGATTAGGGCCCAGTGGTACGTGGCAGGGTACAAACAAGATCAATGGCAGATTTGCCTAAAGAGAGATTTGAGTAAAGAGCACAGGATATTAATCTGTTGTCAATATATTTGCCCCTTAACTGCCCAGAAGTTAGGGGGAAGTATTACACACGTTTTACCAGAGAGGGAAGAGCATAGGAAGTTTAAATGACATTTAACTTGTAACTACAACTGTTTAAATGTTTTTGGGTGTTTTAAACCTTAGCCCTGCCAAGAAATTGGGGGCGGAGAGGAGTCAATTGCAGGATAAAAGCTACAGTTTTGGAAACATTTTGGTTCGAAGAATGAGGATTACATGGCATGGGTGCAATGTAACTTTTCTAGCAGCCGACTCCGATAGGCTCAGGCGCAAGAACTAAAGAACAAACGCAATGGACAGTAATAAAAATGTGGCGCCCCAAGCAAACTAAACAATCTAATGCAAGCAGCACAGACATATTGAAACCGAACTTCACGAAGGCTTGTCGTGAAAATGTCCAAAGGAGACGTATTTTTTTGCACAAAATTGGCAAAATAAATGAAGGAACGAATATGAAATAGGTCTTAAACAAGATAGTAAAGTTTGCACTTGTATTTGTCAAGCAGATAATCAACGCTTTGAACTTCCTGACAAAAATAAAGACGTCATATCGCAGGGAAAATATTCGATCCAACTACCCACGATTTATTCCTCCTCATCCAATTAGAAGTAATTTCCACGCCTAATCTTGACCCACCCACCCCTTTCTTTTGACTTTAAGGGACTTCTCAAGATTTCGAAATATTTCTCCCCCTTTCCTTCCTGTAGCTTTCCAAGAATGCCTGGCTATAGCTTAGCTAATGTTTTGATCTCCTTGATAAATGCAGCTGTGAGCATGAAAAGCTGTGTGCTATGAAAGACCAGCAGACGTATCCTTGTTCATATGTAGCGGGTCTGAAACACTTCTTCAAAGAGGAAACATTCGAGCAAACACCTGATGCCCCCCCCCAGATTTGACAAGATCTGTGTTTGGACTGACCAGGTTTCTACTTTATATTGATAATAGCAACCGGAGACAAGAAGGGGCTTTTCCATTCTAAAGTTTGTCAGGTCCTTGCTAGTAGTGAAAACCTGCAGACTTCAAGGCGAAACCGAATAGCATCTGGCAAACAGATCCAGTTCAGATCAATTTAAACAGCAGGATGGATCTAGGACCAAGGGATTGAGTATTTCTAAATATTCCTTAGATTATTTTTTAAAAGATCAGGGGAAACATGGGAAACCTTTCCGCGTGGTTGTTAATCCCGAAAATGCATTTTATAAAGGATCCAGTGCATGCTAAAGCGAGCTGCAGTTTTCCTTTTCGACTCTTAGCATCATTTACCAACAGATATTCCAGAAATATTGAAAACTCTTTTTAATCTTTACCTAGACAGGTAACCTGCAGAGCCCTTACAACGCCTGATCCTCGCTAAAACTTTGAAATGCAAAAGCCTATCTTTATTACCACTTCTGTCACCTTTTATTAAATCCTGCTAGCCCGTACACAGCAATTGTCACACAGGGACCTCCCCGCCCCCCTCTTTTCTGATTCTCTTCCATATCGGAGCCTGCTGCTTTCATGTGAGCAATAGCTGTAAGCCTCAGATTGGTGACATTTTAATCAATGCTTCCTAGCCAGACTGACATGAATTTTACACTTCAAAACTCTCCTCCGCGAGCTAATTGATTCAAATTGTTTTATTGGTTAAACCAATGTCACACATTGTATGATCTATTACCACGCCACGGAGAAATTTCCTCTCCTGTCTTCACTAAATTGGTATTTGATTCGTATATGGCACAGATAGGAAAGGAGCGTTATATATAAATACAGTATGTGTCTGTATTACATATTTGTTCGCTCGCTCTGTGTGTGTGTGTATATATATATAAGTGTTTATTACATAGATTATATATATATATAATGCACATATCAGGTAAAATATTTAAGAACAACGCCTCTTTGAACAAAAGTAAGAAAAATCACAAAAATATGAGATCCAGTTTAAGGCCTTTCAGCCTCAGGAGAGCCAAATCATTTTGGATTTTAGTATTATTTTTGGTGATTTCTTAGACTGGCTTGTCTATATCTGAAAATGGAGTTATTTAGATTGATATTCTAATAATACATTCATAGTCAAAACTGCGTATATTTCCTCAAGTGTGTTGGAGCCTGTTTCTGAACAGATTTTGACAGTAAGTTAAAATAGTTTACCTAAAATAAACTTCAGAAGAAACCTCTGTCTTTCAGATACTCGAAGGAGATCTAATTGCAAGGAAATGCAGAGATGGAGATAAACTTGTGCTCATCCTATCTCGTGCCTAGGTTTTTCAGCACATACTGAATAAATACACATTCATTTCAATGCCTGGGGATACAAAGCCCCAATTCCCATTAAGGCTAATGGGTGTTAGGCCTGTAAATCCCAACAATCAAGAGGAAAATCTCGTACATAATTTGTCAGATCGGCCACTGTTTAGACGCCCGAGTGCTAGAGTCTCTGCTTCAACTTTGCTCTTGTTGGTTCCAAGTTTGATCATTACTTAAAGACGTTTCACTTTATTTTGCGCTTGGATGCTATTCTGCAGCAGCACAGAAAGGAGGGAAATAGTCCTATAGAAATGCATGTAAATTCACGTGTTATCAGGATGCCACCAGTGCATGTCTATAAACACATTTGGACAGCTTTTCAGATTGGCAATACCTTTAACCGACAAACCTCCCTCATGAGCTAAATAATACAACAGGAAATACATATTGAAAAGTCTAATTCCGAAAGAGCCTTAGCCAGCCTTTTATATTTAGCGTCTTATATTTTTAAAGAAGATTTTTAAACGTGTTTTTGTTTTGCTCGGTAGATTGTAATAGCTTCTCTGGAGCCCTTGGGTAACACTTTAGGGCCCCATCGGGTAATACTAATGCACGAGCAACTGGTTCTGAAATCCATGGAAGTTTTCCCTATTTAAGCATGGAGGTGCGGATTCACTTGGTAATTTACACCAGTGTACAAATTAGAAGTAACTGCTCTTAAACCAGCGGAGTAACGCCAGGGTAAAACTGGCATACGTGAGAGGAGACTTGCCCAATTAAGAAGCATGGCGAGGCGTCCTATTAACCACGCGGAACCTTTTAGCCACAATTCAGAATTGCTTGTGTAAAACCCCGTGAAAAGAACCGATGGTGATTCGTGCAGGACGCAACGCAACGTGGCTGTTGTGGATTTGCACTGAAAAGAACTATTCACTATCCAGACAGGCCTCGGTCAGACGTGGCCTGCTAACGGGCTGGAAGAACTACAGAGTGGGCTTTGCACTGGCTGACAGATTCGCTTTCTATTGGGAGCGTCTCAATCATTTAATTATGCAGCCAAGCAGACTGTAGGTAAAGAGATCCGCTCTCTGACCACGGAGTTCTACCTTCTGGTCTCACTTATACCGGTGTAAATCCGGAGTAACCTCGGGGAGTCTGGATTTACACCGGTGTAACAGAGCAAATCTGGAGTCATTCTCCGTCAATTGCCACCTTGAATGGCTTATTTTATAACGAAGGACCAGGGGTCACCTCTTAAAGAAGGACTTGAAAGGAACCGTGGGCAAACTTCTATCAGACGTGGACAGAGAAAGTCACTCTCTCGCTTGGTCTGCGCCTCCCCCTCCCCTTTTCTGCGTAATAATCTGTATATAGCGATCGCTCCTGATTCAAAGAGAAGTGATTCCTGTTCCTTGAGGAATGGCTGATTTGAAAGCAGAAAATCCAGCTCAGCCCTTCATGTTTACTCCACATCAACCCTCCCTCACAGCTTTTATTTACTCCAGCAGCGTTAATTCTACAAGCCATGGCACGAGGAACAAGGTTACCTTGCTGCATTTAAAAGCCACAAAGAAAACCAAGCTATAAGTAATAGGCACACAAGGTGTAATTTCAATTTGAAATAGATTCATGTACTGAAGAATAATTTTTAAAATGACTGATGATTTTATGTTGGGACTTTTTGTTTACACGGAAGCCCTCTTTAATAGTTGAATTAAAAAAAAAACATTGTTATTTTAATCGGAAAGCAAAGGGGGCATTTGGAATTGAGATGGTCCCATCTGGAAAACCCCGGAGCTCATTTAGATCACATCACTTCAGGCTTTTGTCTCTGCTCCTGAATAACCTCCTAGCTAGACACAACAAAAGGGCAGAGATCTAGGTGGAGTTTTCAGGGGCAAAAGACGCGTCTAAAAGATGCAGCTATAATCAGAATCACGGGAAAAGAGGCACAACACGGACTCTTTCTACTGACACTTTAAAGGCAGTGGGAGAGTTTAGGGAACTGATATTTCTGTGGATGTTGATAGGTCTTCAGTAGCAGGAAGACCCCAGCAACTGCTGACTGCACGTATGGGAGAGGGAATTAATTTAAATAGTATCTTTTGTTTGAGGCAGCTCTTTTAACTTCACAGTTAAATATGCTTCAAGTCATCGAAGGCAGAGATTGTCATTATTCAAGATATTTGCAAACCTTTGTAAGCATATCCGAATAGTTCCACTGTAGGCATATTAAAGTGGTATCATAGCAATCAACATTAAACCTGCTGTGTTGGAATTGTGTTAAAGGTGCAATCTGTTATCTTAATGCTTAGTACGAAAAATTACACCCTAGGAATAGATTATTTCTATGTATCTCTTCTTTACGCTTTTTGGGACCATTATACCTTAAAAACTCAAGTGTCCTTATTTCTATAGCTTTGTCCTGCCTATAGAAGTTAATATAGTGGGGGAGGGAGGAGCAACTGCAGATTTAGACATTGGTGAATTGACCTCCAGAAAATAAACCTCGGCTATTGATTTTTTTTAAATGTATAAATTAAACCATTCTTTGAAAATCTGAAACCAGAAACATGTTTGTTTCAAGTTATTTAAAAGAGAAACAAACTGTTACAATTGAAAATGAGGCCTTAACCAACTGGGGTTGAAGGAAAAGCAAGACCAAACTTTTGAAGAAAACATGGTGTGATCATCTGAAAACTCAATGCTGGTAAATAATTAAATTTTGCATCTTTTAGAACCAAGTAACCTTGGGTGTCTTAGAAGCAAATTGTACAAACAGGCAATTAAGAAGAGCACTGAGAGTTTCAGAGGAGATATAATGAACCAACTTTAATTACTATCTTGAAATTAAAAATGTAATATACAGATTTAAATTTATTTTCACCTAAATTGTGTATAAAATTATATGGCTTTTTTTCCAGGCTAAGAAACGAATTGCCACCAAGCCTGCTACTAAAAAGTCTGAAGTACTTTCCAAACCCAGTTCCCAGACACACAGTAATAATGATACATTTATCATTACTGATGACCACCCACTGGTTTATTATTGCTTTGTTACAACTATTACAATCAAGAGATTTCTTTATTTACTGTTAACATTCACTTAAAGCTGAATGTTAACGACTCTTCTGAATTCACCAAAGAGAGTTTTCTGTTATATTTCAGGAGTACTTACGTTTTCTGTTTCAGAAATGGAAAATCATAGCATAATAGAAGGCGGAGCGCTGGGCGAATGTGTTGCTCTTGTTTTGGTATTTAAAGGGATATTTTAAAGGATTTGTCAACTCAGATTTTCCACAGAGTTGCAAAAGAGTTAGCATAATGCACATACTTGGCTGTAGCTAATTATGTAAGTATTTTATTACAGGAGATTCATTCATTATTGATAAATGTTTGCAGTAAACTTCCTGCTTTGTAGAGTTGTATTTTATGAGGAATAAACAACTTATGGGTACCATGTTTGTTTAGCTTTTACGCTCCTCCATAATTTGATAGTTCACGTTACCCACTTATGGGTCTGTTAAGTCACAATTTGACTCTCATCCACCAAATGTAAGTTCTTTACTGTCCCCTTACCATATTTTCCCCTCACTGTCATGATTTCATTATTATGTTAAAAGTTATGTCAGGGACCCTATTATACTATAGGGACATTTCCCCCAAAGATTTTGTCATATAATGGATTATAGATCACAACTGGACTGCCCCTGTTTTGGAAGGAGTTGATTAGAAGCCACAATGATATCTGTGCAACAACCATGTAGCTCGCTTAATGAAGATATTATGCTATATTCGTATATAGATGTCATTCCTAAAGGCAATGCTACAACCATATTATCATATTAGGAGGGTTTATGGCAATACAAGTGTTTTTTATTCTTTGTTTTTATACCAACGGGTTATTTCTTAGAGCTCAAAGTCATTTGACAAGCACAAAGTAAAATCTGCTGCATGCAACATGCTTCACTTTTGTTTCCAAGTGTAGATCCACACGTCAGAAAATATTGCTCCCTTATAAACTCTCACACATACACAGGCTTTTGACCGGTTGACTTCTGCCTCGTCTCCTCCACACACACTGATTTATTTCAGGCCTTTCTCCAATTTAAATACAGACTCAAATTGCCTATCAAAGAGGAAGGTTGCTTTTTATTTTAAAGAAAACGGTCCCAGGTCTGCAAGTCACCCGTTCGAGTAAGAGAGTCTGGACATGAATTTACATGCAAAATGTACTGGGCTGAAATGAAATGGGCAGAACTACTCTACAACCCACCACAACCCAGCAGGCCTGTTTTGTATCAAGCTGAGCTCCCTTTTCAGCCAGCCTTATGCTTTATAATGTTAAGACCCAAAAGGGGCTGGGGGGGGGGGGGGGGGGGGGGGTAGGGAGATACGATGTAGTCTCATCTGATTAACATACAGAGAGAACCCACCCGGGCGGATGATTTCAAGTTGTAGGAAGCACTTGGGCTAGGCTGGTATCCCAGAGCAATGGGGGAAGTTGGTGCTGAAAGGACAGCTCCTTACCCTGTCTCTGCAAATGAGAGTAGCTCCGCATACACAAGATGTAGACCCCAGCGCTGCTTCAGAGGGAATGGCGAGCGATACTCCCTGCTCCTAGTTACCCGCCTGGAATGATCCCAGTCTTTTCCTGTCCGTAAAACATCTCTCCGCAGCCAAGCGAAGTGGTTCCCTTCAGCAGACCCCACGCTTTGGCCCTGCTTACAACCAGCAGAAGTCTCTCTCTCTCCCCTTGCGCTTGGCATCAGTTATTTATGACCAGTGTTAATTAGTCACGACAACAAAAACAAGAAGAGGGAAATGAAGCGTTTAAATGCACCTGTAAGTAACAAACGCACGTAGCGCCTGTTCCTATGACTCCTGATCTCGCCTCTCTCTGCACCGCCCCAAACTTGCCCAGAGCGAGCCAGGCAGACACTAGTTGAAGAGTCACTGAATGCACCCAGGCTGAGCGCGGCA
This sequence comes from Platysternon megacephalum, assembly GCA_003942145.1. Taxonomy (NCBI): domain Eukaryota; kingdom Metazoa; phylum Chordata; order Testudines; family Platysternidae; genus Platysternon; species Platysternon megacephalum. The sequence continues at coordinate 3,218,455 of QXTE01000073.1, forward strand.
TTTCTCATTGGAGCTGCTGACTGGAGCTTTCGGGAAAGCCCTTGCAAAGGCGTTTTGTTTTTGTTGCAGGTGACACCAGAGCCCTGTAATCAAAGATTAATTGCCTTAATCAAATAGACCCACTCTCAGCCAGGGAGGCTTGAGCAACACATGACACACAATCACTCCAGTCTGCGGGGGTCATTATTTGTGCCTTTAAAAAAAAACCAAAACAACCCGCACTAAAATAAAATAATGATGATCATAAGCGACTCATCAGTTAGAGCGTCGTCACCTTGAGGGAGAGGTTCCGTGGCTTGTGCCAATGAGGAGTTTTAAGGGAGCCTGTTTCAAATCAGCCGCCTCGCCAGCCCCCCCAGCCAGGGAGGGGAGGGGAATCGAGGCAGAGGGCTGCTGCTGCTACTTACCTGTTAGACTCCGCTGCCGGGGAACGTCGCTCCAGCGGCGGTGACAAGTGCCTGGCAGGGACAATACCACAAGGCATCGGCGCAGGAACAGGGGCCAGGTCGGACCCGAGTCCCCCCCGCGCTCATCCCCCCCCTGCCCGCTCTGCTCTTCACAGCGCCGGGAAGTTTTCAGGAGCGCGTTTCCTCGGCCTCTCTCCCCCTCCTGCGGCTGGGGGATCTCGGACGCCTTCTAACAGCCAGGCAGCGCATTGCAAGCCGCAGGCAACTCGCCCTCTCCCCAGGGGTGCTGCCAGCCAGCCAGCCACCGGCCCACCCCACACAGGAGCTGCTCGGGGTGTCCCGCTGGGACCGGCCGCTCGGCTCTCCGGGGCTGGGCTCCGCCGTCGCCTCTGCAGCGTGTGAAAGCAGCGACTCCGCTGATTGACGGGGCTGGGAAAGGCAGCCCCAAGGGCTCGCCGCTCTCACCAGCCAGTGTCCCAAGCCGGCTGCCCGCGCGTGTTCAAAGCTCCCCTTCCCCAGCCCTCCTCTCCCCCCGCCAAGCCCCCTAACTGCCCCCCCTTCCCCTCCTCCACCTTTCACTTCGCTCCCCCATGTCCCTATCCTCACCCTGCCCCCAAGCCCCCTCCGCCTCCCCACACCCTAGTCCTGTCCTCTTCCCAATTTCCCGACCAGGCCCCCCAGCCCCTCCTCGTCCCCTCGTTTAAATGAATACAGAAGTTAAACGCACCAACAGATTCCCCCCCACGTTAGCAATTCTAAGGGGGGGCTGGGAGTCTCGGCAGACCCCCTGGCAACACGCGCCCCACAAATGATCCCTTTGTGGGGCTAGACTTGAACTAGGCTTATTTTTCCTTCAAACGAGCACCCCCATCCACCCCCCGAATAACTCTCGGAAGAGCCCAGGGTTGTCCAGACTGCAGTGGTATTGGAGCCACAACCTCAACTCCCCACTAGGAATACGTCTCTCCCATCACATTTCTCCTGGCAAGAACAACTCAAAAGTCCCCCCCAAAACTTCCCAGCCTCCCGCGCGTCTATCAAGCATGGCTTGCACTGCGGAGCGCGGTTCATCCCCGCTCCCCGCCTAGGAAAGAGCCGAGCAATCATTAAGCGTTTTATTTCCCCCCAAAGTCGCGTTTTTCATCCGAAGAATTGATTTACAATATCTTTCCCCTTTCCTAATAAACAGCTCCCATAGATTATTTGACGCGCAGAAGAAGGCGGCTGCTTAAAAAACAAAAAGCCATAGCCCTAATGAGTTCAATTACAATGTGGTAAACACATTGCCTCTACGCTTTAATTAAGCCTGCTGTCCAATTTTAACTCATTAGTAATTCATTAAGAGAACAGCTTTTAGCTGGCTGAAAGGAAAAGCACCACGCAGCCTGTGCAGTTACACACATACCCAAAGGTATTCTGGTAACGTCGCTGTTTGGTGAGTTGATAGGAGGCGAAAGGAAATATTTTGCTACGCGATTGTTCCCGTAATTAGAGAACATTTACCCACGGAAACTGGCTCCGGTGCAGAATTCGACTGGCGCCGCTCCTTGACTCCCCTTTGCCACCAAATGAGACGTTTATACCTTTGTCCAAAATCAGGATTCACCTGTTGTTGCTTCAAAAGCGCAGGCTCTCTTTGGTGGCAGGGGAATAATCTCAGCAGGGCAGGGTGTCTTCGACATCAAAGGGGACGGGGAGCTGTAGGGGGAGCAGAATCAGTCCCACCGTTTGCAATGCGAGTATTGGGGGTGTGGGAGATCCTGGAAGTGAAATTGTCCGGAAAGGGCTTATACATACAAAGGACTCCTACGTTCCTCGGGTGCTTTGGGAAATCTTCCCCAAATTACGAAGTAGGAAGTAAAGGCGTGCGGGGTAATCCCTTCCTAAACCAAGTGTTTAGGTGTATAATAAATAACATCCTCTCTGCAATGCATTTAGTGTTACCTTTCAGGAATAGAGCTTTGTGCAGAAACCCCCCCCCCCCAGAGTTTAGATTGTTCAGAGCCCTTCATAACTTTAATCTAAAAATCTAGATATGTTTAGGTATAGATAAATGCAGATGTGGATATTAGTTATGGATAGATCTAGATAGATCTAAATGTATCCAGATCTATCTATGTTCCTGCTTGCTTGTTCTTGGTATGGTTTATTTCATTTTAATTGTGCCTTGGTAAATCTGTAGCTCATTTGGTTAGAAATCCGTTTGTTTCCTGTTGCTAGAACAGACTCTAATTTGAAGTGATTTGATCACAGAAATGTACAATTGCAACCTCTTTTTTTTTTTTATCCTGGGGGACCTAAATATATCATCTGTTTATTGTGCTTTAATCAATGATAGGTTTGCAGCCAAAGAGCAATATACTGATGTCTTGTTAAAAAATGAAGAAGGCATTTACTGACAGACAGGATTAGTTCAATTTAAAACGTATCTGGAACAAGAAATGGGGAAAACTGACCCTGCACAACGTTTGGTCTTGTGCGGGAAGACATGAATCTGCTTAATACAGGACCCGATCCTGCATTCCAGATTCTTGTTGAGTTGAATGAGAGTTTGGGGAATAGATGGAGGATCGCCTGGTGAGTTTCTATAAGGGAGATTAATGTCAGGGTTTTCACAAGCTGATCTAAACTGCCTACTTCACTACCTCCTCACACGAGTTTGCTGCAAGAACTGTACTTCTTATAGTTCATATACCGTATATTCGCAGTATCTGTACTGTGTGTATATATATATATACAGTATCTATATGCAACACACGCTAAGCAACCTTTGAACTGGATACAAACTAAAATGGCACATCACCTCCAAGACGCTGCTTTCTCTAACGACAGCCGCCTCGATGCGCTCTGTTTCAAAGGGATTCGAGCAACCAGCCAGTATGGAAGAGGAGAGGAAGTTTAGCAACTGGTTGGTAAATTTCAGGCACGCTGCAAGTTCAAATGACAGCTGCGCTCAATCTCTCTTCTTGTGGATGCTTGTGGGGTCTAATTCTGCAGCCCCTTTTGGGGGGGTCTGTACTGCTGGATCGTATCCTTGGGGGTCAGAGTGAACATCCCTTAGGTAAAATGGATGTGTATTGTTTTGCCTATATGATCAATTCCACGGCCCCCCCCCCCCACCCCCGCCTTGTAATTCACAGAAAGCAGCTCAGCCTTCAAAGGACAGACAGTATGATTTCACATCGTAGGCAATTCATACTCCAGCAACCTGCACAGGTTAGATTTCCGGGAAGCCCTAGATGCAGACTCTGTATTATTATTATTGCTTATATGAACGCTCTGTAAAGAAGATGCCCACGCACTGACAGTAAGGTCCACATTGAAGCAGCGAAAAGCTTGTTTTGACAGTGTTCGGTGGCTTAGTGACCCAAAGCGCGCAGCCCCTTGCTGTCTCTCTTACCGACAGCACCTTGAACCCTGGACAACCGGCAATTGGCCCTGGATCCCACTCCTAGATTCTAATCCGAATGGAATCTGGAGTCTATAATGCGGTTTGTTAGTACTCTTAGTCTTTAGCGTGTGCGCTCCTTTTCCAGCTGTTCCACAGCAGAAACAAGATCCTCAGCACCATACGCGTTTGACGCGATTGTTATTTTGGTCGCTGGGTTAGCATGCTGCACATTTCAGGAAGGAGGCATGTTGCCCCGGGTGGCTTTCCAGCCGCAGCATAGCATGTTGGCCAATTTACACAGGACTATTTGCTGTTTAAACAGCAAGGTGTTTTACTTGGAAATATGATGTTCAGTTTCTTGATTAACCTAGAACGCTGCTCAGAAAGAATCAGAACTGGATCCCATTGAAAGCAGTGGCAAAACTCCCAGGGATGAACAAGCACTTAAACTGCATTCATAATAACAAATACGTATTATCCAGCAGCACCCAGCTGTGCCACTCCGAGATCTAGGCCCCACTGTGCTAGGTGCTGTACTGATCTAAATCCAATGTGAATCTTTCCCTCAATCTCTGCAACAAGTCCTAAACAGGAACATGGGAATTGCTAAACTGGATCAGGCCCGAGGTCCATCTAGTCCAGTGTTTTTCAAACTGGGTACACATACCCCTAGGTGTACCCAACAACAATCCTCTGATGGCAGATAACACGTTTTATTTAGAGGTTTTGAAACTGTGGGGTACACCCCCTTAGGAGGGTATGGAGGAATGTTGGGGGGGGGTGGGGAAGGGGTGACATCACCAGGCGGCTCCTGCCAGCCCCATGCCACCTTCACCCCCTGACTCACCTCAGCCTGTCTGGGGTGGGGGATGAAACAAAAATTGGAACTCAAAGCAGGGGCTCAGCTCAAAAAGTTTGAATTTTTGAGCTTCAATGTGTCCCTGCCCCCCAGACAGGCTGGGTGTCCTGCTGAGGTGAGTCAGGGGGTGGAGGTTGTGCTCCCTCCCCGAGTCCCAGACACACAGGGCTGGCCAGAACTGCCTGGTGTTGCTGGCCTTCCCCCCAGTCTTCCTCCACGCCCCCCTAAGGGGGCATGCCCCACAGTTTGAAAACCTCTGGAAGCTGTTGCTAAATGGAAGCAGAAATCTGGGGGGGAGGAAGAAGCACATGACCCCACATGTCACCTCTGTCTATCTCAGATGGGGGTACACGGTAGACTACATTATTTGGAAAGGGGTACGCAGCCTAAAAAGTTTGAAAACCACTGATCATCTAGTCCAGTGGTCCCCAACCTTTTTCGTCTGGCAAGCAGCGTCATCCAGAGGCGTCGCCGCCGAAATGCCGCCGAAAATTGGCAGCATTTCGGCGGTGATGCCTCTGGATGACACTGCTTCTCGGCGGCATTTCGGCAGATGCTCGTCCGCCAGCCAGTACGCGGGCGCACTTAGATGCCCCGGCGGGCACCATGGCGCCTGCGGGCACCGCGTTGGGGACCCCTGATCTAGTCCGATATCCACTCCCCACTAGTGGCCAGCACTGGATGCTTCAGAGGAAGGTGCAAGAAATCCTACAGAAGGCAGTTCTGGGATAACCTTCCCATAGGGAAAGTTCCAATCCTTATGCTCCCAAATCACCCAGGTGCTTTGGAAAACCCTCTCCATTGTTTCCAATCTCGTTAACAACAGCGATCAATTGGTGCGGTGAGGAGAGAGAGAAGAGAAGGTTTCAAGCCCATTCCTAAAAAGTGATCTCAGTCATTCTGGTTGGTAGTTTTGCTGAGGCTGGCATAAATTTATCCACAACCATTACACCGCTCCCTTGACTTTTTCAAATCACTCATCTGAAATGTAGGAGTGAATGATCGCTTTGCTTCTCTTGTTGAAATCAATGCTGTTAAAAACAGTCTTGTGGGCTGAGGCTCAGGTTGATATTGTTCTTCTTCAAGCAGTATTCTGGGTATGTTTCAAAAGGCTGACTCCCTAGACCAGCAATAATTAGAATAGTGTGATCTATATAGGAATTAGAGCTGGAGCTCCCTTGTATATGGGGGTATGATCCAATGCCCATTGAAGCCAATGGAAAGACTCTCATTAGGTATGGGTCAGACTGTGGGAGACAAATCTACCTTTCCTCCCTACCCCCCAGTGTCCCCTCTACCTTGGAATTAATTCCTGCTTTGGTCTGAAATAGCTAGAATCTGTTGACTTTCATCCCATCTCTTTGAACAGGGCATGGGGGAGGACTGAGATGTTTACTTTCCCACCAAAGGACTGGAAGGACAGAGATTGCTGATTTGCCAATATGTATCTGGTTGGTGCAATGTGTGAGACTGGCTGCTGCTTTTGTTTTAGAGTTATGGACAATATTGTTAATTGATGGTTGGGCACCTAGAACTAAATCTTGCTTGCCTGGCTCATGTGAATAGTCTCATTCACTTCAATGAGGCTACTGATGTAAGTAGGGTGAGCAGGATTTGGCCCATAGAAAGTAATCACACCTCTGATGTATCCTGACAGTAGTCTGTATGAGAGAGGTGTGGTCTAGTGGTATGAATACACAAATGGGCACCAGGAAATCCTGAGTTCTTCTCTCACCTCTACCACTGAATTGCTGCGTGGCCTTGGAGAAAGTCATCTAGGCAAATTTTTTCAAAGGTGAGTGCTTAAAAAGTTAGTTTCTTAAATAAAAATGGCTTGATTTGGAGAAGTTGATAGGAATTTCATATTGCAAGTTATCTATCCAGCTATCTATCCTGAGTACCTGTGAAAATCAAACCATTTTCATTTAGGATCCCAAATATGGATTTAGGAACCTAACTTTAGACACCCAAGTTTGAAAAATGTGGTCTTTCTCTTTCTATGCCTCAGCTTCCATCTCTGTAAAATGGTGATAATAAAATTTTATCTAGTGGTATCTCACAGGAGTATTAGGAGAAATAGTTACTATTTGTAAGGCATATTGAAGCTGGAAAGTGCTAAATATTTTGGTGAAAAATATTGATACTACTGGTTCCTAAAGACTATCCTAGCCATTGAACTTTATATATGTCTCTGGGTTCTGAAGCACATGTATGGTGTATTGGATCAACCAGGGTTTGGATATACTGTACTGGCAATGCAGAAGCAGAACGCAGTGGGAGAAACATGCACTTTTCTTTTAATGTAATGTCTTGACTTGTGGTACAATTGAAAATAAATAGGCAAAAGTACCATTAACATGCGATAGAGAATGAGACACCCAACTGATGATAAAAAATAAAAATAGGGACCTACTATTATTCTATGGACTATTTCATGTCCATTGAAGTTTATGGAAAGACTCTCACTGACTTCCGTGGAGCTGGATCAGATCCATGTACCCATGCTATTCCTCTGAGCCATTCTAGTGAATATTGGAAATGTGTGTTAATAGATAATATGGTGATAGGTGCTATATAAAATCAAGATAGATAGAACCATTTGCTCTCATGAAACTCAATGGCTCACTATGATTGATGGATGATTGATTTAAGTCAATCAGTCTGTCTCTTTAGCAGAGCGATTGAGATTTAGGGGTCGATTGTGGCAGATAGCCAGAGCCCCACATTGAGGGTGATGCAGAGCAGCATTGGGCCGGTGGGAGAGCTGGAAGCATTATGGTCTCTGGCAGTCACAATGCCTCCGGGAGCTCCTCAGGAGCACTGGGGAAGGACACCTGCTGTACCAGCCTCATGAGGTTGCAGTGTCTGCTCCGCTCTGTGCTGGGTCCACTTTCCCCTTTCTCCCCTTCCCCAGCTTCTTTGCAAAGGCCACCAGCAGCACTGGCCCCCTGTGGAGTTCTCACCTTCTCGGAATGCAAGGACGTTTGCCAAGCCTGGGCCCGATGCAGGAGGAGCAGGGTATTATTATGTATTACACCTCTACCCCGATATAACGTGACCCGATATAACACGAATTCGGATATAACACGGTAAAGCAGTGCTCCGTGGGTGTGGAGGGGGGGGCTGCGCACTCTGGCGGATCAAAGCAAGTTCGATATAACGCGGTTTCACCTATAACGCGGTAAGATTTTTTGGCTCCCGAGGACAGCGTTCTATCGAGGTAGAGGTGTATTTGTGTTACTGAGGCATGGAGGAACCCTTGTCATGGACTAGCCACTGTGCTAGGTGCTGTACAAACACAGAACAAGAAGACAGTCCCTGCCCAAAGGGGCTCACAATCTAAGTAAGAGACAGGAGAGGGATATAGATGAATGAGGAAAGGAGACAATATTGATCAGCATGATAGGCAGTGATCTTTGCACACTAGCAGCCTAACTGTGTTTTTACAACTTTCCTGCCCATGTGCATTTATGCAGGGCTGGTCACAGGATAGCTTTTGAAACAGTTGTTGATCATATAAAAAAAATCATAGTAATTTTCAGGGTGAGTTGGTAATAACCATCTTCTGTCTTTATCCTTAACTCAGTGAAATTGGAGTTGCATGCACACATTTCTTTTCAATGCGATTAGTACCCCACCCATTGTAAGCTCATTATTTTAAGATCCATCCATCCGTCCATCTAGTCATTCCTTTTGTAAGATTAACGTATCTGAAGCATTTAAAAAAATGTACATACACCAGAATCTGTCTAGAATGTTTGTCAAATTTCAGGCTAATGCACATTTTTATGGCAGAGATTATAAAAAAAAATGCAACTTCCCTCCCACTCACTAGAATGTCAAGCCGTATAATGGAAACACAGAGAGAGTCTCAGTGTGTGTAGTATAGTAAATTCTAGGGCAGCCACAGCTGATATAAAAATATCCCAGGCCAGTCTCTAACTCTGGGTTGAAAAGAAGAGTTCTCTCTCACACTACACAGAGCTCCTGCTTTAGGCATTTCAGTAACTTCCAAACTGTGATAAATCATGCATTTGCATTATGCATGAAATAATCTGACATACATCATTTTAATACCACATTATTAACTCTAAAACAAGCCCTTACCTGCATTGCTGATTGGATGGCACACATACCGAGTCTATCTGGTTAGTTCGGCAGGAGAGACGTATTTAATATTGCAGAAAAAAGCTCTGTGCAATGACTGGGTTCATGTGGATGGAGAGAGCTCTTCAAAGTTGACATTTCCCTATATCCTAATATTGCCACCTTCACTGCTATTGCAGATGCTATTGCTTTTACTACCACCTTATTATTACAGTTATGGTTACTCTTAATATTGTAATACTACTGCTGTCACCCCCACCACTACTACTACAGTATTACTACTACTGCCAAGCTGCTCCTACTACAACGACTATTACTACTGCTGTCCCTGGGCAGCTACTACTTTAACTGCTGTTACCACCACCACCACTACTACTACCATCCTACTTACTTTACTGCCACTCCAGCTACTACTAGCACACCCACTGTTGCTACTATATTACTACCACTACCTGCCATGACTTCTGCAATTACTACTACTGCCCCATGTGCTATTACTACCCCCTACTATTACTGCTACCCTTACCACAGCAATGACTACTGTTGCCCCATGCTGCTACTATTACAACTACTATTACCACCTCGTTGTTACTACTGCTACTTTCACCTTGTTCTGCTGCTACTACAACAACTAATACTGCCACCCATCTATTAGTACTACCACCTATTGGCTGCCACTGCTACAACTGCCATCACCCCTCTACTACTACTACTACCTATGTGCTGCTGCTACCGCTGCTACTATCACCTTTCTACTACTACTATGTATGTACTACTACCATCCTTTGACTGCTTCTGGCTATGTGCTGCTACAATTACTATTGCCACCTTTCTACAACTATTACCTAGGTGCTGGTACTACTACTAATATTCCCCCACCCATAACTACTACCTTTGTGTTGCTACTACTGTAACTAATACTACCACCCTCTACAACTACTATATATGTGCTGCTACTACAACAAGTACCAGCCGCGACCACCTACCGTCTACTACTTCTATGACTACTACCACCATCACTGCTATTGCAACTATTACTATCATTTTTCTACCACCACCACCACCACCTCTATTACTTCAGCTATTGAAACTGCTGCTGCTGCTACTACCTTATACTTAACACTTACGTTTTCAAAGCAGTGCACAAAGATGAGCTGGTCATTGAGGGTTCCTGGCAAAGCTAAAGAGAGCTAGCATCGACTTCAAAGTGTGGGCAGGGAGCAGCTGAAATGATGCAAATGCGGAGTGAAGTACGTGGTGCTCAACAAGTCGAGAGACAGATGCTATTGTTGCAGGTCAACTAATGATGCAGGAAGATGGGAAATTCATGGGCTTGGACAGGCAACATTCCCCGTATAGATACCCAAATGAATCAGAATGTTACCCATCTTCCCAGGTACTTAGCCTATCACGGACATTGGTGTAAGGACTATCCTGCTTCCTCTTGTCTATTCAGACCCCTTAGCTCAGTAGTTGGGCAAATAAATGGACATGCCTGTACTAGGGAATTAAACATTAAGGATGAAATCCTGGCCCCAATGAAGTAAATGACAAAATTCCCATTGACTTCAGTGGAAGCCAGGATTTCACCCTATAGGTTCCTGTCAAAAATATTTGTTTTTTAATTGCCCGTCTTCTCCTTGGATCTTCTAAAAGGCAGAACGGTGTGTAGACTGCATGCCATTCAGAACATCTTCCCCTGAGAATAGAGATTTGTAGCCAGCCCCTTGCTCAAATGCTCTTCTATGTATTTTGATTCATATTCTGGAGTTTCTCTGTCTGGGATTTCGAGTTTAGGAAGCAGTACACTTGGCTTTTGGGAGCAGGGGCCCAGTGAGTGTCTAGCATTCCTCGGAAGACGTTTCAGGAGAAGCACCGATGGGCTCTGCAGAGTCCAGTCATCTAAACAAGGGTTCCTTAGCTGAGGAGGTTTGTGTGTGTGGGTGGCAGGGACAGGGGATAACTGTGTGGCAAGGTAATTTATCAGCTTCTCAGTTCTCTGAGCATGGAACTCCAGAGTAGGAGGGATTCTCTTATTTCAAAACCCTCCTTTAAACTCTTCTTTGCTGTGATCCCTACAAAACACCTGACCACGGTTAGGCTGGTGGTGTGCCGAGACCACTGCCTGTCATGCTGACTAAAATTGTCTTCTTGTTTCCTTGTACTACCTCATCTGCTTATATTGTATAATCTTTTGTTTCTTGTCTTATATTTAGACTGTAAGTTTTCAGGGGTAGGGACCATCCTTTAGTTCTGTGTTTGTGCAGCGGCTAGCACAATGCGGGCCTGGTCCCTGGCTAGAGATAGCAATAATAATAACAATGATAAATTCCCCTGTTTGACCATGAGAGAAAACTGAACAAACCCCAGTGCTGACAATGCAAAAGCATTTTGGGGGTTCTGTTCTCCTTTCCATGCCTGTGTGTAATTCATATTAGTTTTTGTGGACTTCGCACACATGTACTGAGAGGTAATTAGACCCCCTAGTTCACAGTCATCTAAAGTCCTGGAGTAACCTGATGGTTTCCTAACATATAGAACAAGAGAATTGCCACATCATTGGGCTGATGAACCTGATGCTGCCTCTTAAAAATGCTTTTAAATGCTGCTGACTTTTCACTGCTTATTCTTGAGCAGTGGGTCAAGGGCCACATTCTAGAGCTCTGCTTAATAACATGAGGAAAATCAATCAGTGTTATCCTTGTGTTTTTATTTCTGTGATGCTGCCCGGACCAATGTCTGCGTTTGTTACCTGCCAATTGAATGATAATCACAAACGGGAGCTGATGGTTACAACTTGAGTTCCTGGGCCAAATTCATCCCTGATGTAACTCCATTGAGGTCTTGGAGGTATTTGGTCATCTGATTTTTTTAAATAGAAAATGTGTAGCTGATTACTCATTTTTTTGGTAAGTGCTTTGAAATTGAAGGACTTGTAATGGTGTAAGCTGGATACAAAACAGATGCTATGTAAATTCACAGCCATACACACACATTCACAAAGTTCTGCCAATGCACGTCAGTTTTGACTGGCAACGTGTCTACATATAGACATATTTAAAACCAAAATAAAAGTCTTCCCATGGAGCTAAACCGAATAGAGTATTCATAGCGCCTCAATAATTTCTGTTACAATGTTAAAATTATGTAGATTCTGAAGAGATCTACTTGGTAATTATTGGTATGTAAGTAACAACCTCCCTGCTCCCCTCTCCCCCAGCAGATTTGAAACATAGGGGATCAGGCAAAAAGATAATGAAGAGACATAAATTAACTAAGAGTTGGAGTGTGTAGAAAATATGAGAAAATGACGGAGGTGTCCATCTGCCTCTGGCCTGGTTGTGTCACAGGAATTGGAAAAACATCAGTAGACCTGAGTGGTAATTTCTTTCCATATGAATATTATGTTTTGTACGGAGGGAATGTTCTGTGTTCATAGCCAGTCTTAAGCTCATGAGAAACATGATGTCAAGTATCAGAGGGGTAGCCGTGTTAGTCTGGATCTGTAAAAAGCAACAAAGAGTCCTGTGGCACCTTATAGACTAACAGATGTTTAATTGAAACATGATGTTACTTCTTCAGGGCACCACCTTGCCGCCTCAGTCTTGCTATAAATAAATTGCTTAGTAGTTTCTTTGCTGCCAGTCCATCACCTCCATGGGGCACCACTGCATCTTCTCAGAAGAGTTACAAAGCTAACAGTGCTGACTTAAATAATGCAGAAGTTCATTTCATAATTATTCCATGCAGCTGGCATAAAGTTCTGGCTGAGGTGGGGAGAGAGACATTCACTAGTGTGAAATGCTGGTCTCCAGCAGAAGATATTATGTCCTGCCTAACAAGGAAGGCCCATTAACACCAGACAAACTAGTGTGGAACATTAAAAAGAACAAAAGACTTTGTTGTTTACTCCTCCCCCCCCCACCATGAAGATGAGTCATACATGTGAATTCCTCCCATCAGCTGAGTTTGCCGCTCATAGCACAAGGGGCCAGGGGAGAAGGAAATAAAAACCCCTAACAAGAAGAAGGTAGATCTCTATGCTGCTTGGACTTTGAGGGGCAAGGTTTTCTAGGCATAAGGGAGAGAACCCCAGTGCATAGCCTGTGTTAGCCCTAAAGGACATATAAAGCTTGTTTGTAAGATTGTAATTCGTGTGTGTGTGTATGTTTACCTGCTTTCACCTTGCAAATAACTCTCTTGTTTCCTTTTCCTGTTTAATAAATCTTCAGATAGTTTATTATAGGATTGGCTACTTGTGTTGTCTTTGGTGAGAGATCTAAAGTGCAATTGACCTGGGGTAAATGTCTGGTCCATTGGGACTGGGAATAACCTGAATACTGCTGTGATTTGTGGTGTAAGGGACCATCTATCACAAAGACAGGCAAGACAGGGTGACAAGACAGATCAGAGTACCCAAGGGGACTATCTGTGACTCCACATTAAGGCTGTTCTAGTGTCCGAGGAGCTTACATTTGACAATTGGTTGGTGGAATCTCAGTATAGAGCTCACAACCAATTTGGGGTTTGTGTCCTGCTTCCTTACAGTCTGATCTGAGGCTGGTGCTCATGCTCTTGAGCCACTGCAGGACAGCTGATCACTGACAATGAGTCATGGTGATGCAAAACCAAACCACAAGCGTTGCAAAGGCATGTTAGGGCACTTTGTGGTTCTCTGAGCACATCCACTGCAAGGTGGAAGTTCCTAACACAGATGGACCAAACACAGCACCATCTGGTTCCCTTGGCTTTTCAGGGTCAATGCTTGTGATATTTGGAGGGCCTTCTGCTCTCTTCAGGAGGGGAGAACTCTGCCAATCTTGATTATTGGGGAGTAAGGGGTAGCTAATATGCATGCTTTTTCTCAAAAAAGGCATCAAAGTATCCCTTTGGGGCAAGCTTTTCTGTTCCTTCCTGCAGCAGTGGGGCCAGAAAAATTCTTTACAATCCTGCTGTTGTTGCCACATGACTGGCCCGTTAGCTCTGGGGCTACGCACCCCCACCCCAAGAGTGCATCATGTCCGGGGGAACCCCCCTTTGCTAGTTAGATCTGCTGGCTTTTATGACTTTTCCCATTATGATTACCTTGGTTCCAGAAAGTTTTAAACCCATTCAGAATTCAATTCAGCTTTATCGACATCTATAGTTTTGCCAAACAGTTAAACTGAAACAGGCAGCCTGAATTTCAGTTAATCAATATTCATTTAAAACTGGACACCCACATGTAAGCATACTTTCTCCCTGGCAATGAGTAAAAAGGCTAAACAATCAATCCACATTTGTATTTAAACTCCCCCACTGTATATTCAAAATCCTGCGCATAAGGCAAAAGTGAAGTTTTGAATAAGGCAACACGTGATTTCTGTGATGTTGTTGTTAATAATTAATGATTCACTTAATAACACAGTAGGAGTTTGATCCCAAGCCCATTGAAGTCAATGGAAATCTTTCCAGGGTGCTCAGTGGACATTGGAACAGACACTAAGTGCACACTTTGTTATTTCATGTGTCTTTAGCTTGGAAAAGGCCATTGTGACTGGAAGGTCTATGGCACTGGTTCTCAAACTTTTGTACTGGTGACCCCTTTCGCATAGCAAGCCTCTGAGTGCGACCCCCCCTTATACATTAAACACTTTTTAATATATTTAACACCATTATAAATGCTGAAGGCAAAGCGGGGTTAGGGGTGGAGGCTGACAGCTCGCGACCCTCCCATGTAATAACCTCCTGACCCCCTGAGGGATCCCGACCCCCAGTTTGAGAACCCCCCTGGTCTATGGTGTATTCTATATAATACAGAATGGGTCAACCGTAGTCCTGGTGTAAGAAGGTGCAATTCCATTGACTTAGAATAGCATCCCCTTACACAAGGGTTTGTTATGTACATTGTATAATACATATGTTTATTATAGATGATCACTATGATATGGAGATTGTATATACTATTTATGATCTTCATATGTCATATATCACACATCTCGTATAATCTCTCCACATTATGTAAAAGGCTGATGTGTAAATGGCTCATGAAAAGATACAGGATACACACACAGCATTTCAGCTAGTTTAAAACTTTCAGTGCCCTTTTACTGGCTGCTGTTAACATCTCAAAGCCAGCTTCTGCAAAGTCACGCGACGGGTCACCTAGGACACTGCACCATGGAGACCATAGAGCAAATATTGTTGTTAGTATTATTACTTTTTTTGTCTCCCTAATTAACAAGTTGGGCCTTTGCCAGCTCTTTATGTCTAGATGATACGGGTTGTTTCCATTGGGTTTAGGCAGACAGTCTTACTTTAAGAACCCTATTGATCAGATGCCATCCTCACGTGGTTAAAGTGCTCCTCTTGGGGAACTCTCTCGTGTTTTAAGTGCACACAGTTACTCTCATGACTGGCTTGTAAACAGGTTTTAATGGGGCTATTAGTGTAAAAGGACAGGAAACTTTCAAAAACAGCCTTTTAAATATTCATGAAGATGTTTAATCTGGTGCTTAATCACCACTGTTTGCACATAGCTAAGAGGGAGGGGAGCTGACAGCACTGCTTCACTATTAGCTATTGACGGGGCATTAATAAACGCTTTTAGACCTATGATTAATGTTGAAATGACAGCTGATTTTTAACAAAACGAACCCCTCTTTTGCAAAAGCTTAGCCCTGCAAGACAACATACTCTTTCTCCAGGAGGCATAAGAAAGTGAAAGTCCTTCGCTACAATAATACAATTACGATTGTGCTATTTATATATACAAGACGCGGGCCAAATTCTGCTCCTATTAACACTGAGTAATCATTGAGGAAATAGGATCTAGTTAATTTTTTTACTCAGTTACTCACAGGAACCAGTGGAGTGACCCAGGACCAGTTTTACCCTGATGTAACGGAGCTCATCATTTGACTCTGAGTGAGAATCTCAGGCCCAGAGCTTCAAAGGGATCTAGGTGCCTAACTCCTATTGAAATCAGTGGGAGTGATGTGCCTAAATACCTTTCAGGATCTGGGCCTCAGTGCCAGCCTCCTATTCTACAACTTTGCACTGAGTGTTAATTGCATCAGCTTTTTTTTCCTCATCTGCAATTGATTGTGGGTGCATCTGATATTTAAGTGCCATGCCTGGGGCCCAATCTGCAAACCTTACTCACCTGAGTACTCCCATTGACTTCGGCAGAACTACTGGAGTGATTAAGATTTGGCAGGATCAGGCTACTGATTTGCCCCCCAAAGGGTAGGCTTTGTGTCTGCAAAAAGGAAGGAGTCAAAGTCAAGTCAATACCAGGCACTAATACTTTCATAGGCTCATGAAAACTACATTAATGAACTAGCTTTAACCATCTTTCACCTCCCCACCAAAATATTTTCATACTTGTAGGCTATGGGCCAGATCCTCAGCTCGTGTAAATTGATGTAACTTCACTGAAATCAATAGAGCCAGATGATTTTCACTAGCTCAGGATCTGGCCCTGAATTCCCACCCTTATTATCCCATTGTGACCGGGTATTGCAGTTCATGTAGTTTATATTAACATCATTCTCTGCTGTGATCCTCCACAGTAAGGGCACATATAATCTCCTGTACCTAGGTGCAATAGGGGTGAGTTAAATGCAGAATTTCAACCTTCATTCTGTACCCCTGACTGTTTGGATTTCCTGCATTTTGTCGGGTTTAGTCATATTCTTGGTATTAATTTTAATACTTGTTTTCTTTAGTTGAAAAATGGGGGGGGGGGGGGGAGAATCTTTTATGGGAAGTGACCGAGAGAGACTTCATACAATTTTTAAAATGTATGTTATTTAACCCAATAGCTGCTAAGACGGTTTGAGCTGTTAAGACCCTTCTGAGCTGTTAAGACCTATTGCGGAAATCCATATATAGAGGCTTTTAAAAAAACCTGGTAGACCATAATAGTTCGTTCAGAGCTGTTACTGCCTCTTGTTTCAATGAGTACTTAAGGACTCTGAAATCTGTGGTTTAATTCATCTGCTGAGCATGTTCTCTAAGTTCAAGTGCAAAAAATCCTTAAGACAATTTCATTGAAAAAAAAAAAAAATACCCAGAACGTATACTCAATAAAAACATTTCTGATGCAAACCTCTCATATATTTTTCATTAGATTTCCCCCTCCAGAAACATAGATGTACTAGTCCATGGAAATATTATTAGCCTGTAAAACTCCATTTAAATACAAAAACAAGATCTAGTTTCATTCTTTTACACCCAACACTTGAACGGAATGATCTGACATCTATCATTTCAAATTATCAGTCTAAAATGTCTAATATTAGATATTGTCAAAAAAACCCTTATACAGGTAGGTCACCTTCAACTTACCAGAAAGTGATTAAAATACAAAGCAATGTTAAGGTGAAGGTAAAATTCCATAGGGAAACCATGGAAAGAAATCCTTTACATTGGGTGTCACCTTAGCACAATAGGGATCTATTTTCCTCAGGCACTAGAATTTAACACAAGTTATTGGGAGAAATCTTGGCTCCACTAAAGTCAATGGGAGCTTTGCCATCATTTCACCCGTTATGTATGTGCACTGAGAAGACTGAAAACTTCTATAGTAGTGGTACTTTTTGCTCAGCTGCCTTTGGTCACTAAATAAGTATTTGCAATTAGTTTGCAGCATTCAAGGTATTTCTATAGTAAATATAAGGAAGTACAAGGGAATACTGAAAGTAGTGAAGTCACTATTAATTTATCGTAGCAACTTTTTCATTGCCACCATTTTATATCCGGATCACTTGGGGACAATTTCAGAATAGGGCTAGTAGACCTTCACTAGAACTTCAGCAATACGGGCAGTCATACCTCTCAGTCTGTCGAGATCTGAGTATGGGATACACTCTGAGATAAAGTGTGAAGGCCAAACTCCCATGGGTTTCAATGGAGCTAGGATCTTCACCCACAGGCTCAAGCTGAGGGCACAGTAAAAAGCACAATCTTATTTAAACAACATGGGATTCCTTTCCTCAGCATAAATAACCCTAGAGCAGGTTCTCCACTACCTGAGGAAAACTGGAACAGGGGGAACTTGAACCTATACAAATTTCATCCCAGTGCATATCCTAATTTCTTCCACCAGGGTAGAGGAGTGACCATGTAAGAAACAAACAAAAAACACTGTAGCGATTGGGAGTGAAAATACATGAGTTCTGTAGCTGTACTAAGATTGTAAACTCTTCATGGCAGGGACCATGTTGTATATGTTTGTACAGCACCTGGCATACTGGGGCCTTGATCCTGATTAAGGCCTTTAGGTGTTACTGTAATTATAATAATTAATAACTTTTAAACTGTTCATTTCAAGGGATTCAGTAATAGCCCATAGATTGGGTAACAAAAGTAGCAATTATCTCTTGTACTGAACATAGCCAATGATATGGTAATTTCAGTGATCTAACTATTCTCAAGTCAAAAGCATTCAATTTAATGTCTCAGTCCTTCTCTTGCTGAAGTCAATGGTGTTTTACATCCGGCCGTAAATTATATGCTTTACAATATTTTCCCTGCTTTCTAGATTGCTATGTGTTAGTAATTCATAGACTATGTATACACAGGATAATTATGTTTCATCTTTTGCCCGTGTTTACTCAATTTACACTGAGGTGATTAATACCTTCCATCAAAAGATCTCAAAGCATTTACATTAATTACATGAGCCTGGCAAGACTATTAGCTTTTTCAGGCATGGTCCTGGCTTCATGGCTGTCAGTAAATAGAGCTGGTTGAAATTTCTCAAACAACAAGGTTTTATGTTGAAAAATAACTTTATTTTCAAAACAGTTATGTTTGCAAAACACTACTGACTTTTAAAAAATTATCAAGAATTTTTTTCAAAACATATTTTATTGAAAATGTGACTGACATTTCTCATTTGCCGAAACTGAAAAACAAACAAACCACCCTCTGGTTTTTGGTAAATGAAAACAATTTAATAATGATTTTGATAGATATTTCCATAACAAATGTTGCAAAAACTGTCAAGAGAAGTGAGTCCAATTCAAAAACTGTCAAGAGAAGTGAGTCCAATTCAAAATCTGTGGAACAGAGACAACTTCAACATTTAAAAACTATTTTTTTTTTTTGCAAAAGATATTTTTTGAACAGCTCTGTCTATAATTCACATAGGCCAAAATTTTCAAAGGTAGGTTGAAAGTGAGTATACATTGCTACCAGATCAGAATGGTAGTGCTTTACATGCACCGTGCACAAGTGTAAATGACTGCATAAAGCACAGGTCAGTGAAAAATCAGCATATTTACTATCGTAAAACAAAAAATGGAATACTCACATGGGCATTGACACATGGTGTTGATGCCTAAGGACAATGCGCCTGATTCTCCTTTGTTAATATTTTACATCAGTTTAATTCCAGCTTTAGTGGAGTTATTCCTGACTGAGACCAGTGTAACTTACAGCAGAATCAGGCTAGTTGATCCAACTGGGTTTATTGTCACATACAAATGGGTGAAAACCTGGCCCCATTGTAGTCAATGGCAAAACTCCCGTTGACTTCAATGAGGCCAAGATTTCATCCCCTTTATTTTGCTAGGAAGGAAAAAATTAAGAAAAATCTTGGAAAGAAGGTATTTTTTTGGTGAACAAAATAATCCATATGAAAGTGAATCTGCACTGTATGCCCCTTGCTCTCACACTGACATAGGTAATGGTGGAATACTCATATGGAAAGTACCCAAAGAGTAGAGCCCTTCTGGGAAGATCCCTAAATGGATTTTTTATTTGAAACCCTCAAATACAATCCTAAGAGCCTATTCTTTCCATAGGAGTTGTGTATTAATGTGTTCCAGCTGAGGAGCCTGCATTAACAACTCTTATGCTCTTGTATTAAGCATTATGTCTCATCTTTAAAGTCAGATTAATGGAGATTAGTGGTACCACTTAAGAGTTTAAACATCACACTGACCCAAATTGTTTGTGCAGATACAATGTACAATGTGCAAGGAACAGCCCAGCCAGGGGTCTTACCGTCTGGAAAGTGATTTCATTAATTGTTTGATAGAAGAAAGCTTGTGTGACTTGCTGCCCTAATCCGTATGTTGTGCTCCCATATTTCTCATACATTTCACATCCCTTGTGAAACAAGTCTGATTATCCATCTACATAAGTATCCATTTAGTAATCAAAGATCATTTTTCTCTTTCTCCATGTGGCTTTTCTGCTTGTGTACCCCACATGCTGTATATTGCAACATTTGACTTTGTTTGGCCCAAAGAAAGGGAGAGAAACAATGAGAGAACAGGACATGGATTTTAGTTGGATACAGGCAGAGGGCCAGGGCAGGGCAACTCAGCTAGAAGGGCCTAGAAACATCCAGAACTAGGCTGTGGCAGTTACTAGACATGGTAGCCATATAGGAAGTTTTCATTGTGGTCAAACTGCCTGGAAGGTCACACCCAGTCACCCTTTGAGGGCTGAGCCAATCAGATTGTGTATGTGTGTTGGGGGAGGTTCTAAGTATAGGAGTCACAGAAAGCTCTGGGGATTTCGAGGTTGATCATGCAGGACTAGGCTCTTTGGATACAGGTGAGCGCTATTGCAGTTGTATTTACTATGGCAGCCCTCCATTATGAGAGTTTGGTCCACCATGGTGTGTTTTATAGACCTAGAGGGAGAGCAGGGAGGGAAACATTTGTCACCCCTAGAAGCTACAGAGCCTGCAGAATTTACATTAAGCTATCACCTAACTGCTTTAAACTGGGATTCTGTCTCAGTCAAAGAGAGAATGGAGCAGGGCTTAGTTGTGGTGAGGGATTGTAACTAATACCTGACTTAGCTGGGTTTGTGGGGGAAAGATGGTCCCCTGTAGGTGAGAGCCTCAGAGAGACCCAGGGAATGCATATTTTATGTGTTGACCCCAACACCTGTACCACTTTGGATACAGGCTACAGATGTCTTTCACCAGCAGCTGAGGACTAGTCAGCAGTTGACCCAGGGCTGGAATGCTGCTAGCTATGGAGATCCTCAAACTTTGCTGACAGGGTTCTCAAGTGTTTAAAAGGACTGAGATGATGCTTCCCTCCCCTCCCATGCTCCAAAAAGTCCAGGTGACACACCCTATGTACTATGGCCACACTGTTACGACTGTGAAATCATCTCAGAGAGAAGATCAGAGGGGAATGTGTTTTGATATGTGTGCTAAGCATAGAAGTGTAAATATTATGTTGAAACCTTATATCTGAATATATGTAACAGTAAAGTGGGAAAGTCTGTATGAGGAACAGTAGATTTACTGTCTAATAGCTTTTTGTTTAAAAGTTATTCATAGTATTCCAAACACTATTTACAATGTTTTCCGTGTGCATTAAATGTTTGTTTTACTAAGAAGCTGTGTAGTACTCCTCCCTCTCCACAGTTGACTGGGAACTATTAGCATCTATTTGTCAGAGTTTTACATGCAATAGTCCTGAAGTTTAACTCAGTGTAATGCTTTCTGAAAAGACAGAACTCTGCCCTCTGCTTCAGCAAAGAGTTAAGCTGAGCTGCAGGAGGAAGGAGAGCATAATAGTTATACATTATTTGCCTCTGCATTCCGCTACCCCACTACACTTGCATTCCACTAGCAGAAGCTGGAATGGTTTTATGAATGTTTCTTATCCATCAGAGGCCTGGTCCTGCTCCCACTGAAGCCAGTCTGGGTAGGATCGGGCACTACAAGAACACAAATAAATAGGTCTGGCCAAAAACCAAGAATTCCATTTTGCAAAAACATTTGAGGTTTTGAAATTTAGGGGTTTTTTGTTCTGTAGTGGCATGGAAATAATGTTTTGAAATCTTTCATGACAAAAACATCTGTGATAGTCCCACTCTAGAACAGCCAGAGCACTCACCTGGAAGGCCTGAGAGCCATGCACTAGTTCCTTCTCTGACTGATTCAGAGAAGGCACTTGAACCTTGGTCTTCCACATTCCAGCTGTCTGTCCTAACTACTGAGTAGCGAGTCAGAGTGCTTGCTGCAGTGCTTCTATATCGTGATGCCAACTTTTCCCAACCTAGCGCTAAAAATTTCCCAAATCTGGTGAAAAATTCCCAGATAAAGTTTTTTACAGTGCTTCTATATCCTGGGAAATTTCCCCAAACCTGGGAATTTGTGAGTAAAATGTTTCAACTTGGGAAATTGGGAATTTTCATTCAAAACATTTTACTCAAAAATTCCCAGATTTTGGGAAATTTCCCAGGATATAGAAGCACTGGCTTGCTGGTCCAATAAATGCTTAATTAGCTACACAAAATGGAATGTTTCTAATAGGAAAGATGGAGACTGACTCTATAGTCCAATGGGATGTCAGAAACCCAGGTTGGAGTTTTTATTCTGAATTGGATATAGCAAGGACTTGAACCTGGATCTCCTATATTCCAGGTGAAAGCCTTAATCACTGGGCTATTGAATATTCTATGAGGGTTTCACTCTGTTTGGTTTTGACCAGAAATTCCATCTTGACAGCCCAAGGAAACTCGCATCATAAGCGATCTGTTTCTGCACAAAGTTTGGTTTCAACAAACCAGCATTTTCTGATGAGAAAGGTTGAGTTGAAAAGTTCCTGACCAATTCTACAATTAAATCTATAGCAAAAGCACTGCACTGTATTAAAATGGCTGGTTTTAATTATTGGAATGAGTCATCTTGAAATAAGCAGTGGAATGCTGCAGAACAAACCGACAGAAGTTAAGTGGTGATTCAAATAAAATAAAAATCTCACTAATTCAGGTTTATTTTTGTGTGAAATAATTTTTTTTAACAGATTATTACATTTGCCCTGACACCAAGACCAAGATCAAGTTAGGTACATGCTGCACTTTGCAAGAAAGCATTGAGTTGTTCGGATTTTGTCTTGCTACAGTAGAAGACAGACACACACAACTTCCAAAACATTACAGATAGCTGACTTCTGTGGGAATCTCTCCACTGACTTCACTGGGCTTTGGATCTGGCTCTAAGGGGGAATGCTTCCTCTCCTTCTCTGCAATAGCAGCCCCTTGGCTGGTTGTGCATCTCTGTTTCCAGCAGCTCCTACAGGCTTCCACTTATAGAAGCAGCTGGAAACAAGGAGAAGAGCCAGCACCATGTGCGCAGGCTGTTCTGTCTCTGCAGACAACCAGCAAGTGTCCGGGAACCACCAGTTATCAGGGGACTACAGTTTGGGGAATATTGCTGCATCCAGCTGAAGTGACAAGGAGTCTATGTGAAATTAATTGAAGCCAGGTCTAGGAGCCGAACGTTCACCCCTAAGTTTATAAAAATTGCCCTAGAGTAACTGCAAGTTGCTGTTCTGGCTCATCTGAAGGACAGTATATTTCCAGCAGCTTGTTTCCATCCTCCCCATAGCATGGTAGGGAATGCATTGGTTCAGCACTGACTCAGCAAGGGGAGAACCATCTACTAAATCACTAGCTTCACTTCTTGCAACACCTGGGTTTCTCCCTGGAGGTTTCTCATCCAAATACTGACCCATCCTGACCCTGTTCAGCTATTGAGAGATGACAAGATCACAGCCTGAGGTGGTATGGCTGAATTTACATGTGCTTAACAAATTGCCTGTTCACTCAATTACATTTTATTTAATCATCTGTAATCATATAAATTATGCCTGATGGTAGTAAATGTTCATGTCGGTTCCTAATTACAGATTGATTAATTGTCTGTGGTGATCTGTATTACTTATATAAGAATATATGAAAATGATGATAAATTATAATCAGTGTGTGGCTTTCCATAGCAGTATCCCATTTCAAACATAGCCCTACCTGGGGAAAACTTTGATATTCATGCTCACTGCACCAAAGATGTTCTGCATTACCTCATACCCAAATTGGAGAACACCGTTGTTCAAAAACATATGGGGAAAAAAGAAAGTAGATTGTTTTGTGACTCATGTGATGCTCCGTGCTAATAAGGGACCCTTGAAAGATTTCTAAGCACCAGGAATTTGCCTGTGGTTTTTGCTCCATTAAATACCAATTTTGATTGATCACCAGTTCAGGTTTCAGTGAACTGTGAGAGTCGGGAAACTGGCAAACGTTCTGTGATGATATGATTTTGACAAAGCAGGCTTTCTTGTTTGGATACTTTCATCAAGTTGCAGGTCTCTTCCAAGGAGCTTCCTATGACTTACTCCATTGTGATGGGACTAATGTCATAGCAACTGCTTACAGTTTAGAAGCCTGACAGGGGAAAGCCAGACTTGTCTCTATTAATCAATAGCCATTTTGAGTGGATAGCTTATGCTCTTAGGGGGAAACGTTGGGTTGAAGAGTCATCCTGGAAGGAGCTGGGGATCTTTGGGGAGATACTAGGTAGCCTTATACTTTCCGAGTTCATTACAAACCAAACTCCAGGTCTGAACATCAGCAGATTTGGTGGTACTGTCTGTACTCAGATGCAGATCTGCATTTTGTAAACAACCTCTGTTTTCATGCTGGGCTGAACCAAAATTCTGCCTCTGAACACACCTCAACTTGAGAATGGTTGAAATCCAGATCCTAAATTTGCTTCTCTATTCAAAATGGGTGGTCGCTATTTTTTGGTGTCACAACCAATTCCTATGGTTTTAGAGCCCCCTGAGTCTGGTTTAGCTTCTCCAGTATTCATTCATGGTTACATGGGTTCACCTGGGACCTGCTGTTTCTTTGGGAACAAGCAGTGAGACTAGAGGCCACAATGAACATGCCTCCTACCTTGCCCTGTGTGATTTTTATCTAGGAAGCATAGTTCAGACTCATAGCTGCATTGCTGTTCACTGCAAATCCAAACTCTCTGCTGCTGATGCAGACTAGCTGATGGATCTTAAAGGTCTTCTTCCCTTGGAAAAGCTACTTGCAAAATCAGAGAAAAAGCCAAGGAATTTCACTTAACTTCAATACAAAACACTTGTTTAGCCAATGGATTCCGGGCCAAATTCTGTCCTCATTTACACTTGTGCAAGCACACAGACAAAGGTGTAACTGAGAGCAGAATGTCTAGGCTCCATTCCAGTTCCACCACAGTCTTTCTGTGTGACCTTGAGCAAACTGCTTAGGATAAGAAACTAGCAGCCCAGCAGGAAGAGGAGCTAAGGTGGCTTTGAATCACCTTTGTGCCATCCCAGGTCTGGGGTGCTGTGGAGGGCAATGAGGTCCTTGGAGTAACTTAGCCGTGGAGGGCTACCCAAGTTTCAGCAGCCTGTTCCCAGCTACCTACCGACAGCAGTGCTTCCTGGAATCCCTGTGAAGCTACGCACTGCAGCCCTTCCTCCTTCTGCCTCTGAGACGCCCCTTTGGTCTGGGCCCTGGTACATCTGCTATACCTGGGGCTTGTGGCAGAGGTCTCATAGGGCAGTACAAGCTGCCTTGAACAAAGTTTGTGCCATGGGGACTTCTTCCCAGCCAGATATAGACCTTTAGCACTGCTGCAGGACTGTAAAAGGGCTGTCCTGGAGGGGAGAATCTCCCTTAATCTCTCTGGGCCACAGTTCTCCATCTGTGAAATGCAGATAATAATGCTTCCTTTCTGTCTTGTCTTCCCACACTGGCTTGCTAGAATCTCTGCATTTCCATTCAGAGAAGCATGTTTCTACTGTATCTTGTTTTCATTTTGTTTTGTAACTGGAGCCAAGATTTTTTTTTTTTTTTCCAAAAATAGTTGCTTACAGTTAAACATCTAAGAGGTTGGATGTATTTAGATATCTAAGTAAGAGTTGTTGGGTGCTCAGGACATTTGAAAATTGGGCCACTTATTTAGATGCCGAGGTAAAGACTTAGGGGCAGATTTCTGAAAGTATTTAGGTGCCTCCTAAAGATGCAGATAGTCTCCTAGTGGGGTTTTCAAAAGTGCTCTGTTGATTTCCATGGGAATTAGGCACCTAATCTGCTTAGGCACTTTTGAAAACCCTGCTAGGCCCCTATGTGTATCTTTAGGCACCTAAATACCTTTGTAAATCTGACTACTTATTTTGAAAATGTTGGCCTGGATGACTTCCTCAAGTATTTAATAGTCCATTTGTTGTCTATAATTACCCCTTTCTCTTAGTATAGCTTGGAAATGGGTCCCACATTCCACTGAGCACTTCCATTTCATTCTCTACTGTGCTGATTACTTTTTCATAAGATGCATTTTGAGTTTGATCTGGGATCCATTCCCTTTCAGATGTGCTCTTTATATCCTTTCAGTGTCCAAGGCCTTGGCATACGGTTCCTTACATATTGTTTATCCAATGTTATTGAGTAGCTTGCCAGGATCCAAAGAGCTGAAGAAGCAGGAATACTTTCTTTTGTCAGGTTGTTCTTGTAGTGCTGTAATAGAAGACACAACAAATAAATATTAAGAGCTTCTCCCACTATTTGAAATTAAATAATTTGAAATCCATCGTTTCTAGCTACTGAAAACAATTACTACGCCTTCTCTTCTTACTGACCTCTTTCATACTAGAACCATATTCTCCAGTGTCGTCTTTTCAGTCTCTCCATACTTATTGCCTTTAATCTGCCATCATAGTTCTGCCTTTTTATGACAAACTTTGTGCATGGGATGCCCTCTCCATCCCAGTTTACAAACTTGCCACCCTCTCTTCATTCAAATCACTCCTAAAATCTCGCTTCTTTTCTGATGCCACAAGAAGTGACTTAGGGAATTATTAATTTTTAGATATATTTTTATAAATATATTTTAATGTGTCTTGTAAAGCACCCTCCCGGATCTCTCTGTCCATAGAAGGTTCAAAGCTATATGCAGAATTCCAGCTGTTATCTAACCAATGCTGTGTAAAGGACAAAGGGTAGTATTTTGAAAACTGTCAATGGGGCTTAGGCTCTTACATGCCTAAGGCCTGGTCTACACTGGGGGGGAAGGGAATCGATCTGAGTTACGCAACTTCAGCTACATGAATGACGTAGCTGAAGTCGACGTACGTAGATCTACTTACTGTGGTGTCTTCACTGTGGTAAGTCAACTGCTGACGCTCCCCCGTCGACTCCGCCTGTGCCTCTTGCTCCGGTGGAGTACCAGAGTCGACGGGAGAGCGCTTGGTGGTCGATTTATTATGTCTTTACTAGACGCGATAAATCAACCCCTGCTGGATTGATCGCTCTGAAGGTAAGTGTAGACATGCCCTAAATGACTTTTGAAGGTGAGACTTAGGCCATGTCTATACTAAAAAATTATGTTGCTCTAACTTATGTCTGCATACAGCCACCGCAGTTATTAAATCTCTTGTGTGTGTGTGTGTGTGCACACTTGGCTCCTTGTGTCAGCAGTGCGTGTCCTCACCAGGAGCACTTGTATCAATTGTACACCTCTACCCCGATATAACGCCACCCGATATAACACGAATTTGGATATAACACGGTAAAGCAGTGCTCCGGGGGGGGCGGGGCTGCGCACTCCGGCGGATGAAAGCAAGTTCGATATAATGCGGTTTCACCTATAAGATTTTTTGGCTGCCGGGGACAGCGTTATATCGAGGTAGAGATGTCTTGTCAGTGGGGGGAATTGGGCGACAGCTGCCGAAGGCCAGAAATAGTCGACATAAGCAACACAATGTGTATACTGACACTGTGTCAACCTAATTACATTGACTGTGACTCTACAGTGCTCAGGGAGGTGGTGTTGCTAAATCAGAGTAGCGAGGGACTTACGTTGGTGGGAGCCAAATTTAAATGAAGACACTTTCAGAGTTAGGTCAATGCAAAGCAGCTTATGTTGACCAGACCATAGGCTCCTAAGTCACATAGGCACTTTTGAAAATTTTAGCCAGGAACTGCTTCCTTTATTTGATACGAGGCACTCAGCACCTTGCAGGACTGGGTAAAGGGAAACTCAACAACATAAACCTGATTTGTGAAATCACCCATCTTGATCTGCTGTATTCAACAATAAGGATTACAGGAGATCAAGTTAGACTTGACAATAGTATGTTGTTCCTATTTTCTGGCAGATATTCTGGTCATATGACCAAATAGATAATATGTCTAGCAGCCACCAATCATTCTAAGCATCTTGAACACCTGCCTCTACAATATAATAGAACTTGTTTGTATTATACCAAAAAAAGAGAGAGAGAGAGGTTTTGAAAATCCAGATTACAATAAGCACATGGTCTTTATAACTGTGAAGTTTGTATTATTGTATCATACCTCCCCCAGCGAAGGAGGGGTTAATTCATCTGATAACCCTCTTGCCTTTTAATTAGTTACTAGCTTGTAAAATCTCATTGGCATCATTCTACTCCTCCCCTTCCAGGATCTTAGATACACTTACTTGTGCTGATCCTCCCTAGTGTCTTGGATAATGTGGCTTTCATGATGCATTCCTTTTCCCATCTGCTCTGACAATAGAAAAGAAAGATTGAACCCTTAGGGCTGAATTCTGACTTTTTTTTTTTTCTCTACTGACTCGTGTGTCCCTTCTTCCCCGCCCCCCCAAGGCAGATCTTATGTTTGTTTCAGTAGTTGTGCACTCTGTATGATTTTCTCTTGATCAGACCCACCCTGATTGCCCACTCCCCATGCTGAAAACATGATGGGGAGGGGTATGCTGAAACGGATAGAGGACTTGGACAGGAGCATTAATTACATGATCCTGATTATTCCATTTTCTTGGTTGACTAGTAAGGTCAATGATGTTCTGCCAAAAAAGAGACCGCTGTTCTTGGTGGCTGGAGCGTGGAAAATTCTTAGATTCATGGGACAGGGAAAGGACAACAGAACAAATCCGTTCATGGTGTTGCTCATCACACCTGGTGTGAGACTTATCAGGGCTACTGGCCTTATGATTTGTGATGCCCCAAGGTGCTGGAGGGGAAAATCGGACAATGAGATGGAGTCCCCCTCTGATCCTTCTCCCAACGAAGGTGATAGGACTAGCCCAGAGGGTTGCAAAGCTCCCAAACGCAAGGCTCTCTCAATGGCTTCTTGCTTTGCTTGTGCTCAAGGTTGTTAGTAATTTTGGCTAACCTCATCAAATGGGCATCCGCTCTCCTGTCTTAAGGCAGCATATTAAATGATCCCCAAAGATTATTAGTAGAATTTGTTCAAATTTTTGTATAAAATCAACTGAGTAACAGGCTATCGGCAATTCCTGGGGGCAGGTCTGTCTGTCGAGACTGAGGCTGAGACCTATAGCTCTATCTAGGGTTATAGCTGTCCTTCTATTTTGCATGGCGTGTGTCGAAGGCTGGGGAGATGTGCCCAAATTGCATCATACCCCTCTTCTTCAGGTAACCCGGGATGCCTTCTTGGGGCTCTACAGGGATTTTGGAGGGTGAAGCGAGGCAGGGTTGGGAGCAGAATCTGCGGATGGTTTATCAGCTATCACCCCCTTCAAACCTGTAGAAATTCTCTTGGGATTTTACCAGGGATATTAATGTTGCTCCTTAAACATTCCTTGTCTCTGTGTCTTCTACCTGCCACACAAGAGGGAAAAGGCCAGGAATTGCCAGGTGACCATTGACAGCATGGCTCCCCTGGGAGCTTAGTGGGCACAGAAGTTAGTGCAGAGGGCCCCCCTGGATTTCACACCCAGATCCACGTAGGTCCAAGGACATCCATAGAGTTAAACGGCCACATGCCTCTCTCCTCGTTTGTGACAGTTAGAAACACCTAGCTATCTACCCAGAAAAAAATTCTGGGTAAAACTTTAGAATTGCTTTGTAATTCAAAGGTGTACAAAGAATTTATTATGGGGATTTTTTTGGTGGCTTCTACATGGAAAGTAACTGCTATTCTCTCCACTGGGCCCTACAAAAATTAATGGCCTTTTTGAGAAACCCAGTCCAAGAAACCATTATCTAAGTCAGTGGATGATTCTTACTGTGCCTCTGTGTTACCCTTGTTGAAACAGAAAACTGTGTTCTCTTCTTGGCTCTGCTACTGACTTGGCATGTGCTCTTGGACAAATCACTTAACTGCTCTGTGCCTCAGTTTCCCCCTTCTGTAAAGTTGGTTTAACACCTACCACACTGGAGTGTTGTGATGCTTAATTAAATAACACCTGTAAAAGTGCCTGGGTATCTTTGAATGGAGCAGGGGTCGGCAACCTTTCAGAAGTGGTGTGCCAAGTCTTCATTTATTCACTCTAATTTAAGGTTTCGCGTGCCAGTAATACATTTTAACGTTTTTAGGTCTCTTTCTAGAAGTCTATAATATATAACTAAACTATTGTTGTATGTAAAGTAAATAAGGTTTTTAAAATGTTTAAGAAGCTTCATTCAAAATTAAATTAAAATGCAGAGCCCCCCGGACTGGTGGCCAGGAACCGGCCAGTGTGAGTGCCACTGAAAATCAGCTCGTGTGCCACCTTTGGCATGTGTGCCATAGGTTGCCTACCCCTGGTATGGAGCATGCCATAAAAGTCTGTAAAGTGTTGTTAATATGATGATGCATGTTGTTTCTAAGTGGAAACAAATGGCTCAAAGAGAAAAAGTGATAGGGTTGTAGGGATAACAGGAACCCAGGAGACATGAGTGATGCAGTTCTCATCACCAGTTTGTCAGGGCCAGTGATTTTTATATCATAGCCTGAGCTGGGATTTGCTATTTTCTTTTTGTTTAAATCTTTAGTAGTTTTTTTTATAAACTTGTTCTATTCAGACTTGATTGTAAGCTGCCTTTTTGTGCTATGTTTGTACAGCACCTTGCACAATGGGGTCCTGGACCATGACTGGGCTCCTAGACATCACTGCAATACATGTAGTTAATAATAATAATAGTAAACTCTTAGGGATGGGAGAAGGAGGTTCTGTGCCTGGAAGACTTTTGGTGTTGGGCTGTGGTAGCTGATTTTGCCAGTTTATGGAATTCCCATCCATCCATCTCACCTTTCAATTATATGGAAGAAACCAAAACAAACTCAAACAACGCTAAAGCTACCCCCTTGCAATGCAGCCCATTGGCTTGCTGATAGGATCCACTTCTCGCTTAACCAGCTTCTTTTACAAGTTGGACAGCATCAAACCATTGCTTTTTGACCACATCTAATGCTTTCCATGAATAAAGCGGGGACAACTCTCCCCAGCAGCTCAGTAGCCGTTTCCATAACCAACGGTTTAAATCATTCTAATTGTTTTTACAAAACTAATCTGTGCGGGCAGATAAATAGATAAAGTATGTTGGTGCTTTTCAAAAATGCCGTAGATACGTTGCTGATGCTTTTCTACCAGTTAATTTTCATAAAAGGTCATTAATGATGTGCGCACTGAACCAGAGGCCCTGGATTAGAGAGCGAAAGTATCTCTGAGTGAATGACGAGCAATGCTCAGGGGTCAGCACATTACAAAATGATTCTCTTTAATTATTTACATCCCTCTATCTGTTGTATAGCAGGCTTTGGACCCGCTGCAAGGAATTTCTGCCTCCCTTTTACTAATCTGAAGGTCCTGTTTTGTTGCCCAGGAACCAAATTAATTTAAATAAAGCTTGTCTAAAACAATAACTTCTTCCTACTTCTTTTGATCAAAAAAGTTCTGTACAAAACCAATGCAGTCTTTCTATATTAGAGCAATTCTACCCTGCCTTGAATAAAAAGAGTTCTACAAGATATAAGGAAATCCTGGTGGATACATTCTATTAATGTCCTTTGAGTATAGATCACATACTTTGCCATAAAGATGTAGGTAGGTAGGTAGAGCAAAATTGTCAACTGCGTTATCAGCATCAACAATGAAATACTTCAAATCGCTGCTTCATTTCCACTCACTGCATCTGCAGCAACTTATAGCATTAAAGGCCAGTTGGCATTAACTTATAAGACTCCATTATCTGGGGTTATCGTCTTGGCTGTTTAAGTACTTAAAATACCTTTTGTCAGTGTGATGTTGATGCTAATTGCTGTTGGAATACCTGTAGGATAAGCTGGATACACCAACCACCACATTCGTACTGATATATGCTAGTCTGGTCCTGGTGTAAAATACAATATGGGCTCAGTTGCTGTTGGATTCTTTCATCTAATTTAAAAAAAAAGGCACTAAATTAGCTAGAAGGATAATGATTAGGGTAAAAAAATACATTTTTCATAGTGGGTTCAAATTTTTTTTGGCCATTATTGGCATAATTTTGGTTACTTTTTTAAACAGAAGGTAATTGGAATTGTTGACAATACAAGTTTTCTTACATAAATAACACTAAAGAGAGCACCAGAGAGAAAAGATAAGAAAATAAAGCAACGTTGAGGCATTATGAGTTATGGGTTACTGCAAGGATACAGAAGAAAACTAATGAAATAAATTGTGAGTAACATCGAATATATATATATATATATATATAGTGTGTGTGTGTGTGTGTGTGTGTGTGTGTGTAAAGAAAATTATAAGGCTATATACCTCAAATGTCTGTCATTGTGACATTAGAAAAATTAAACCAAGAAAGATCCTGTATAGAAACTTTGTGACTGAAGCCAGTATATATATTTCACCATCACTATAGTTGCATAAAGAAATACCTGCTCCACTAAGACATAATTTTAAATACTGAAAATGTTGCAAGATTTTTTAAGCAGTCTGTTTTGCTCAGTGATGCAAGTGCTATTAATATTAACAAGCTATATGCACTCATGATTGGGAGATAAACCTACAATAATACATAACTTTTGCATTTAATACAATGGACTCCAAAAATACTTAAACTTAATGCAAAAAGGCTTTTCAATGATACTGCAGGAAATTGCCATATCTGTCACATTTACACCTGCCATCTTCTGAAGAACTCTCGTGTCAACTGCCTCCAGACTTCTGATGTCTGTTTCATTTAATGCAGCTGCTTCCAGGTCATAGAATAAAACTGTTAATACACTGGTTTGATAAATTTTTTGTAATGTTTTTATCAGTCCATAATTTCATCAATTTCTGTGCAGCACTTTTAGCTAAAGCACATCTCCTTTTTACCTCATTCTTGATGGAAACATTGTCATTGATCAAGATTCCTAAGTACACATGCACCATTACTAATACTTCTTAATATGTTTGATTTCCCCCCACCCCTTCCTGGTTTTCAAAAAATCAGATACAAATCTGTGTCAAAATAGCAATAAGGACACATCTTAAACCTACGATAGAAGAGGAAGGAAACTTGGAGAATATGTGGCTGGTATATACTTTAAACATCCCCAATCATCATCTTAGCTCCATCATTAACCTTAAGCATCCGTTTTCTCCTGTTGATGTCCAACTGCTCATATCCATCTGCATTTTTAATGACTCCTCCATCCATCCTCAGTCACTCTTGACACTCTTCCTTCTGTTAAATATCTCAAGCACCAAGGTGTTTCTCCTGGGGAAGAGGAGCATCCTCAAACACAAACCCACCACCTCTGAGACAAGAAGTGAGAGAGAACTCCCATGTGCCTCTGTTGTTTGTACTTTGTCGTCATTCTTGATCAATGAACTCTCCTCTTTCCACTCTCCTGTAAGTCTGCTTAACACTATCTTAGCAACATAGCTCATGTGCACCACGGCCTTGACCCCCCTCCCCTCCGTTCTGGAATCCTCATCCAGGCCTTCATCTCCTCTTACTTTGTCCACTTCAGTTCGCTCACCCCAGCAGTCTTCACTATGTCCCAGCTCACTAGACTCTAGGATGCACAGACAGTTGCTGCACAGATTCTCACAGGTACAAAGAAGCACAGTGACATCACCTGTTCTTCACATAACGTCAATTGCTCCCCATTCGCTTCAAGAACCTGTATAAAATTAACCTCATTTTGAAACCACTCATAGATTGGCTCCAGACTCCTTCATGGATCTTGTCTATTTCTACTGCTCTTCTTTGCTCCTGTGCTTATCTAGAACTGTCTTCTTCTATGTTCTTTCAGAGTCTCAATGTTGGTACCAAAATCTCTGCAGTTCTTCCCAGATGGAAAAGCCTTCCAGTATTCTCTATTTCATTTACTACATCTTTAAGTCAACAAATGAGTAGGGGGCACATTTTCAAAAGAGCTTACATGACATAGGAGCACAATTCCCCAATGGCTTTCAATGAGACTTGTGTTCGTAAGTCACTTAGGCCCAGATTTTTAAAGTATTCGGGGCTTGCTTCATTCAGCATTGAAATGACTGACTTAAACTCCTAAGGGCATGGCTACACTTACCGGGGATCGATGCTGCGGCGATCGAGGCACCGGGGGTCAATTTAGTGTCTCTAGAGAAGACCCACTAAATCAACCACAGATCGCTCTCCCGTCGACTCTGGTACTCCACCAGAACGAGATGCATAAGGTAAGTCAACAGGAGAGGGCTTCCCTTAGATCCAGTGCAGTGTAGACACCACACTAAATCGACCTAAGCTATGTCGATTCCAGCTACATTATTCACGTAACTGGAGTTGCGTAACTTAGGTCAACTTACCCCCGTAGTGTAGACATGGCCTTAGTCTCATTCTCAAAAGTGAATTAGGCCCAGGTCCTAAAAAGTATTTAGGTGCCTAGCTCCCATTGAAATCAGTGGGAGTTAGATGGCACTTAGGAGCCTAAATCTCATTGACTTTCAGTGTAATTTAGGCTCCTACTGCCTCAGTCACTTCAGGACTTAGCTGTCTAAATCACTTACGCATTGCAAAATTGAGTGGAGTAATGCCTAAATACCTCTAAAAATCTGAGACATAGGCCCTTTGGAAAATTCCACCCTATATTCTCACCTGTTCAACTACAAGTGAAAATTTCCCATTTGAATCTTTTTGTCAAGGGGTGATCAGGCAAAAAACAAAACTTTTTTTTGCTGATTAATCAAAGAACTACCAATGAAAAGAGCTAGAAAAGAGCGTCTTATTTATTTCTCTAGGCATTTTATCCATATACTGTTAGAGTTATAGCTAAATGTATCTCTCATGTCAATGATTGCATTGTGTGAAATAGCAAACATGGGGGGCGAGGGGGGAGAGAACATAGTAGAATAAAACATAAGAACAATCATTCTGGGTCAGACCAAAGATCCATCTAGCCCAGTATCCTGTCTTCCGACAGTGGCCAATGCCAGGTGCCCCAGAAGGAATGAACAGGTAATCATCAAGTGATCCATCCCCTGTTGCTTATTCCCAGCTTCTGGCAAACAGAGGCTAGGGACACCATCCCTGCCCATCCTGGCTAATAGCCATTGATGGACCTATCCTAAGCGAAGTCATCTAGTTCTTTTTTGAACCCTGTTATAGTCTTGGCCTTCACAATATCCTCTGGCAAAGAGTTCCACAGGTTGACTGTGCATTGTATGAAGAAATCCTTCCTAGTGTTTTTTTAAACCTGCTGCCTATTAATTTCATTTGGTGCCCCCTAGTTCTTGTGTTACGAGGAGTAAATAACACTTCCTTATTTACCTTCTCCACACCAGTCACGACTGTATAGACCTCTATCATATCCCCCCTTAGCTGTCTCTTTTCCAAGCTGAAAATTCCCAGTCTTATTAATCTGTCCTCATACGGCAGCCGTTCCATACCCCTAATAATTTTTGTTGCCCTTTTCTGAACCTTTTCCAAGTCCAATATATCTTTTTTGAGATGGGGCAACCACATCTGCATGCAGTATTCAAGATGTGGGCGTACCATGGATTTATATAGAGGCATCATTATATTTTCTGTCTTATTATCTATCCCTTTCTTAATGATTCCCAACATTTGGTTCGCTTTTTTGACTGCCGCTGCACATTGAGTGGATGTTTTCAGAGTACACAATGACTCCAAGATCTCTTTCTTGAGTGGTAACAGCTAATTTATATGTATAGTTTATATGTATAGTTGGGATTATGTTTTCCAATGTGCATTACTTTGCATTTATCAACATTGAATTTCATATGCCATTTTGTTGCCCAGTCACCCAGTTTTGAGAGATCCTTTTGTAGCTCTTTGCAGTCTGTTCTGGACTTAACTATCTTGAGTAGTTTTGTATCGTCTGCAAATTTTGCCACCTCACTGTTTACCCCTTTTTCCAGATAATTTATGAATATGTTGAATAGGACTGGTCCCAGTACAGACCTTTGGGGGACACCACTATTTACCTCTCTCCATTCTGAAAACTGACCATTTATTCCTATCCTTTGTTTCCTATATTTTAACCAGGTACCAGTCCATGAGAGGACCTTTTCTCTTATCCCATGACAGCTTACTTTGCTTAAGAGCCTTTGGTGAGGGACCTTGTCAAAGGCTTTCTGAAAATCTAAGTACACTGTATCCATTCAATCCCCCTTGTCCACATGCTTGTTGACCCCCTCAAAGAATTCTAGTAGATTGGTGAGGCATGATTTCCCTTTACAAAAGCCATGTTGACTGTTCCCCAACAAATTATGTTAATCTATGTGTCTAATAATTTTGTTCTTTACTATAGTTTCACCCAGTTTGCCCGGTACTGAAGTCAGGCTTACCGGCCTGTAATTGCCGGGATCACCTCTGGAGCCCTTTTTAAAAATTGGTGTCACATTAGCTATCCTCCAGTCATTTGGTTCAGAAGCTGATTTAAATGATAGGTTACAGACTACAGTTAGTAGTCCTGCAATTTCACATTTGAGTTCCTTCAGAAATCTTGGGTGAATACCATGTGGACCTGGTGACCTATTACTGTTTAGTTTATCAGTTTGTTCCAAAACCTCCTCTAATGACACCTCAATCTGGGAGAGTTCCTCAGATGTCACCTAAAAAGAATGGCTCAGGTTTGGGAATCTCCCTCACATCCTCAGCCGTGAAGACTGATGCAAAGAATTCATTTAGTTTCTCCCCAATGGCATTATTATCCTTGAGTGCTCCTTTAGCATCTCAATCGTCCAGTGGCTCCACTGGTTGTTTAGCAGGCTTCCTGCTTCTGATGTACTTAAAAAAGTTTTGCTATAACTTTTTGAGTTTTTGGCTAGCTGTTCTTCAAATTCTTTTTTGGCCTTCCTAATTATATTTTTACACTTCATTTGCCAGAGTTTATACTCCTTTCTATTTTCCTCACTAGGATTTAACTTCCACTTTTTGGATACCTTTTTGCCTCTCACTGCTTCTTTTACTTTGTTGTAAAAAAACTTTTTTCGTTCTCTTACAATGTTTTTTAATTTGGGGGATACATTTAAGTCGAGCCTCTATTATGGTGTCTTTAAAAAGTTTCCATGCAGCTTGCAGGGATTTCACTTTTGGTGCTGTACCTTTTAATTTCTGTTTAACTAACCTCCTCATTTTTGTGTAGTCCCCCTTTCTGAAATTAAATACTACAGTGTTGGGCCGCTGTGGTGTTTTCCCCACCACAGGAATGTTACATTTATTTTTATTATGGTCACTATTACCACGCGGTCCAGCTATATTCACCACTTGGACCAGATCCTGTGCTCCATTTAGGACTAAATCAAGAATTGCCTCCCCTCTTGTGGGTTCCAGGACTAGCTGCTCCAAGAAGCAGTCATTTAAGGTGTCAAGAAATGTAACTCTGCATCCCATTCTGAGGTGACATATACCTAGTCAATATGGGGATAGTTGAAATTCCCCATTATTATTGAGTTTTTTATTTTAATAGCCTCTCAAATCTCCCTGAGCATTTCACAGTCACTATCACCATCCTGTTCAGGGGGTCTGTAATATATCCCTAATGCTATATTCTTTTTATTAGAGCATGGAATTAATATCCATAGAGATTCTATGATACAGTTTGGTTCATTTAAGATTTTTACTTAATTTGATTCTACGCTTTCTTTCACATATAGCGCCATTTCATCACCAGCACGACCCGTTCTGTCCTTCCGATATATTTTGTACACTGGAATTACTGTGTCCTATTGATTATCCTCATTCCACCAAGTTTCTGTGATGCCTATTATATCAATATCCTCATTTAATACGAGGCACTCTAGTTCACCCATCTTATTATTTTAGACTTCTAGCATTGGTATATAAGTGCTTTGAAAACTTGTCACTTTTTAGTTGTCTGCCATTACATGATGTAAATGAATGGGACCCTTTTATTTGACTCTTCTCATCAGATCCCTACCTGTATTTTATCATCTTCCATCCTCTCCTCCTTACTAGGACATAGAGAATCTCCATTAATAGATCCTCCCCTAAGGGATGTCTCTGTCCAAACCACATGCTTCTCCGTACCTGTCGGCTTTCCGCCAGCCCTTAGTTTAAAAACTGCTCTACAACCTTTTTAATTTTAAGTGCCAGCAATCTGGTTCCATTTTGGTTTAGGTGGAGCCCATCCTTCCTGGATAGGCTTCCCCTTTTCCAAAAGTTTCCCCAGTTCCTAATAAATCTAAACCCCTCCTTCCTACAGCATCATCTCATCTACGCATTGAGACCCTGCAGTTCTGCCTGTCTACCTGGCCCTGCACGTGGAACTGGAAGCATTTCAGAGAATGCTACCATGGAGGTCTTGAACTTCAATCTCTTACCTAGCAGCCTAAATTTGGCCTCCAGGACCTCTCTCCTATCCTTCCCTATGTCATTGGTACCTA
Source organism: Platysternon megacephalum (assembly GCA_003942145.1). Classification (NCBI taxonomy): domain Eukaryota; kingdom Metazoa; phylum Chordata; order Testudines; family Platysternidae; genus Platysternon; species Platysternon megacephalum. The sequence goes on from QXTE01000073.1 coordinate 3,256,617, forward strand.
CATTTACAATGACCACCGGCTCCTCCCCAGCACTACACATAAGTCTATCTAGATGTCTTGAGAGATCCGCAATCTTCGCACCAGGCAGGCAAGTTGCCATGCGATTCTCCTGGCCATTGCAAACCCAGCTATGTTTCTAATGATCGAATCGCCCATTACTAATACTTGTCTCTTCCTAATAGCTGGAGTTCCCTCCCCTGGAGAAGTGTCCTCAGTGCGAGAGGAGACCACAACATCATCTGGGAGGAGGGCCCCAACTATGGGATCATTTCTCTCTGCTCCAGTTGGATGTTCTCTTTCTCTGAGGCTTTCATCCTCCTCAACAGCACAGAGGCTGAGAGACCGGGGGTGGGACCGTTCTACTGTGTCCCAGAAAGTCTCATCTATGTACCTCTCTGTCTCCCTTAGCTCGTCCAGTTCAGCCACCCTGGTCTCCAAAGCCCATACACGATCTCTGAGAGCTAGGAGCTCCTTGCACCAAATGCACACATACAACACCTGCCCATAGGGCAGGTAATCATACATGCTGCATTGGGTGCAATAAACTGGATAGCCCCTACTCTGTTGCTGGACTTCTGCCTGCATTATCTTTTTACTCCTGAAGTTAGTTCCTTTGTTGAGGTTTTGTTTTTATCAGTAGGTGCTTTTGGTTTTAAGTTTAAATGATGTATCTAGCCCCCCTCACTTTCCCCGCCGTAAACTCCCTCGCAAAACTCCCCTGTTAGCCGCAATATTGTGTTAGCATCTGATGAGAGCCTGAGTGAAATGACTTGATGGTTTTACTCTAGTTGCTGGAGAATAGATGTGTGACTGTGTACAGTATGATCCATAACGTAGGATACGGGTATATTCTCAGAGAGTGCCTAACTCAGGGGTCGGCAACCTTGCAGAAGTGATGTGCCGAGTCTTCATTTATTCACTCTAATTTAAGGTTTCACGTGCCAGTCATACATTTTAATGTTTTTAGAAGGTCTCTTTCTATAAGTCTATAATATATAACTAAACTATTGTTATATGTAAAGTAAATAAGGTTTTAAACATGTTTAAGAAGCTTCATTTAAAATTAAACTAAAATGCAGAGCCCCCGGACCGGTGGCCACGAACCGGCCAGTGTGAGTGCCACTGAAAATCAGCTCGTGTCCCGCCTTCGGCACGCCTGCCATAGGTTGCCTACTGCTGGCCTAACTCAAATCTGATCCTGTTATGTACTGAGCCTCCTTGACAGCCATTGACTTCAAGGGAAGCACCGCGCAGGAGGTGCTGAGTACCTCACAATATCGGACCCTCAGACACACCACTGATCTGAATTCCCATGGAAGCAAATGGAAAGACGTCTGTGGCGCCTGGATCAAGCCCCATTGCAGTAAAAGCCAATGTAGGGTATATCTAAACTGCAATCCAAGGCGTGACTGCAGCATGGGTAGACATACAGGTGCTAGCTGTACCTGCATGGCTAAAAATAGCAGTGTCGATGTGGCAGCATAGGCTTAGTGTGGGCTATATGAGCACGCCGAGGACAGTAGGTCTGTACTCCCCGTCCTTGCCAGCGGTGAAGCCTGTGCCCCCCACACCTACACTTCTTTGCTTCGCCGTGCTAGTGTGGGGAAAGCTAGAGGGGTTACGGCTACTTGTGCAATCCGAGATGTGATTGCAGCACTGTCGACAGACCCTGAGGAAAGAGACGTTCGGCTTTGGAGCTTTGTAAACTCTGCCATGCTTTCACCAAATAAATATAATTAAAAATCAATAAACATAGCCTGCTTCTGAAGCTCATTTCTGGAAGCTTGTTAACTTGGTATTATCCTTCCCCTCCCCCATGTAATCCCTTTCTCTCTCTCTCTCTCCCCTCTTTAGTTATAAATGAATGCATTTTGTAAAAGGACAATGGAAAATAAAAATAGATGGTGGGTCTTCCCCTTGGAGAAGAACGACGGGTACAAAGCATCTGTGGAAGTGTTTAATGTGTCAGTTTCCTTTCCTGGCCATCGTTTTGTTGCTGACGAGGGACGCAGTGTGATCGTGGTTACTGCTGCTTTATTGAAAGGGACCCTGTGAATGTTCACCCTGGGAAAATGAGATCGGTGCCTATGCTTCCCTTTCATTAGCATCTGCTCACGTGTCCAAAGGCAGCAGCCATTCTTGGCATGCATTCCCTTTTCTCCTTCCAAACTGGCCACGTCCTCGTCAGAGACTCCAGTTTGAATAGAACAAGCCCCTGGAACGATCTCAGTGCACCATATGAGGTCGTCAAAGGGAATTAATAGATTACTACGTACCAGAGATGATGATGATGATTCAGACCCATAGAAACAAGAGATTGAAAATACCTATGTGGTTCTCTCATCTACCCTTCACCAGTGCTAGATTGTTCCTTATAGCAGTCAGCCCCATGTCCTTTGGGCCATCATGCCAATTCACCAGACTGAGTCTTTGACACGAAGATTATCAAAGGGGAGTTAGCCAGTGCCTTTGAAAATCTTCTTGGAACTGCATAAAACAGAGGCTGTACCCGCTAGATGATACCATGTAATCCAGCTAGTGCTATTTAGGGAAGGAATGGAAGTTGGGTAGTGACCTCATTTTGGGCCTCAGCACAGAGGCAGATCATTACACTAGGTGGAGGAAGCCTCTCTTACAGTACCAGTGTGGCATGCATCATCTCCATTAGGAACCCCTGATGTCTAGTGGGTGAAATTCTTCCAAGGTCTAGGCACTATGTAAGCCTGAAGGTTTAAATGGCATTTAAATGGTGCACTGGCCTCAGGCTGGCCCTTTGCCAAGGGGTGAATTTGTGCCATTCATGGAGAATACTCATGCCGAGCTATCAGATTACAGATTAATTGGTTTACTTTTGGGCTAGGTTTATGCTCTGTTTTTCGCCACAATGTACCTTTATACTCAGTGAAAAACAGAACTCAATATTGTGGCAAGGTTTGAGTTCAGAGCTCTACACGCATCAGTGGCAATGTCTTTTCAGTCTGTGATGTCCTGTTGATCCAAGATCACAAGGGAATTATATTGAGTGGGGGAAAAAAAAAAATCCAAAGGTCTCCAATATATGATGCTGCAGAAGGAGACTGCCCAAGCGATAGATCCCACTCAGTGAATGGTCACACTCTACATCCCCAGCCAGCCCAGTCTTTCCTGCACGGATCCTAACCCTAGAGCGAGTCCTCTTGGGAAAGGCGTGCAGTACGGTGCAGTGTAGGTGAGTGACAACGTTTCACATGGGGAGGATGAGATCCCTGTGTGGAGGGTCCGTATGAATGAATGTGTGTAGCTGGGGGCAGGATCTAGCCTAAAGGGAGGTCTGTCTCATAGTAAATAACTAATAGGCAAGGTAGGATGGTCTTTTTGTTGAAGCACAGGGCTGAGAGTTAGGACATCTGGGTTCTTTTCCCAGCTCTGCCCCAGAACTGCCGTTGCCATTTTAGGCAGGTTGCTTTACCATTCTGTGCCTCAGTTCTCCATCTATAATGGGGATTGCCAGGCAGTCTGGAGTGGCTTACAAACAGGGGTGCTGACCTGAGTGCAGACTGCTACAAACCAGGGTATGGACCCCAAAGTGATTGTGTGTTCTGTAATTAGATTTACCAATCAAGAATCAAGTGTGAACTCCTCAAGCACTACAATAGCTGTACCATGGAGTCACAGACAGTCCCCATGGGCATTCTGGTCTATCTTGCCACCCAGGCAAGCCTGCCTTTGTTATAGGTGATCCCTTACACCAAAAATCACAATAATATTCAGGTTACTCCCAGTCCCAAAGGACCACTTACCCCATGTCAATTGCACCTTAGATCTCTCACCAAAGACAACACTTGTAACCAATCCTATATTAAACTAACTAAAGTTTTATTAACCAGGAAAAATAAATTAGTTATTTACAAGGTTAAAGAAGGTAAACATACACACACACACACAAATGAGTTAGTATTTGGTTCCAAAAGGTAATAGAAGCAGCTGTAATGTGCAAGCTCTATATGTCCTTTAGGGCTAACTGAAGCTAAGCAGTTTGGGGATCCCTTGCTTATGCTTAGAAATTTTGCTACCTCCAAATTCCAAGTAACACAGTGATACAGATCCTTCTGGTCAGGGATTTTATTCCCTTCTCCTAGAGTTCAAGCTGTGATGGGATGATGGTTTGTGCACGTCCTCTCTTCATGAGTATGGGCGGGAGAAATCAACAAAGTCTTTTGCCTCCTGATCGACAATGGTTTGTCTGGTGTCTATAGGCATTCTTTTGTTGAGCAGGAGATGACACCTCATGTGGTACACTAGTATTTCACACTTGGTAATGCTTCTCTCCAGACTGAGGGGGTTTCCAGTTTCACAGCAAAAACTTTTATAGTTACAAAGCATACACTTAAATATTTACCTTTATAACATGGGATACAGATGATATAAGTGAGATTAATGCAGGCAGCAACTCACAAGCATTTCATAAAGTCCAAACACTAAGCACATGTCTATAAATCTAATACTATTTTAACAATGCTAACAACCAGGTGAGCCAGACTGGCTTCCAGCTATGGATTTGTCAGTGAGGCCTAGGGGCCTTGGCATGAGCTGGTAGCTGGTCTGCTAGTGTCATAGGGATGATACTTCCCTACTATACCAGGGATGTTGCAAGGCTACATTCATTAATACTTATTAAAGTGTTTCGATGTCCCCAGATGGACAGTGCTAGAGAAGTAATTATTAATTAACTCATTGAAGCTGTGGGCAGCAAGATTACCTGTATTTCTTCTTTCCTGAGTGTTTAATTCAGGCATTGAATACTTATTTTGAATCTTAGAAAATAATTACTGAGTTGAAGAGTCGTCTGGAGGCGATAGGTGTTTGGTATTTGAATGAAACATTCATAAAAGGAGAATTGCAGGTAATATTTCTTCCAGAGACAGAAACTTGGTGTCCTGGTATCTTTGTCAACAGCAGGGGTGTCCGAACTCGCAGCCACGCTAAGTTCCTATTTGGGTAGCTCAATTGGATACAGTACTGTTCTTCTTTTCCTGCTCTCGTTGGTTGTATACTGTTGATACGAGGTGTTAAATGGTGGCCACATTGCAATAGGGAGGTGACTGCGTTTTAGTGGTGAAGTGATTCCTATGTTTTCAAAGCACTGGGGGATGCAAGGCACTACATAAATGCAGGCTAGCAATGGTAGTAGAATATTCTCTAATCTTCAAGCAGTTAGGGCCTGATCCACAGCCCATTGAAATATATGGACTGATTTATATTGACTTCAGTAGGTGTTGGATCAGGCCTTTATTGAACAACTGTATAGTATGGGCAAGAACCTACTGATAGGCATTTTAAGCATTTGCTTCTCTAGTTAGAGGTAAAACATTCAATAAGTCTCTAAGGAAATGGATACGCTGCAGCTGGAAGTGTCTCCCCCAGCCCAGGTCGACAGACAACTTGAGCCGAGCTAGGGTGTAGCGTACTGTGGATGCTGCGGCATGGGCAGTGACACAGGCTCGCCTCCTGACGACAAGCCTGCCTGACCCCACCCTGGGTCTGTGCCGCTGCCCAGGCTACTACTTCCCTGCTGCTATTTTGAGTGCGCTAGCTTGAGCAGAGCTGGGACGTGGCTGTGTAGCTGGACTGGGAGGCACCCTCCCAGTTGCAGTGTTAGACCGATCCTAAAGGTCCTCCACATTCATCGATAAACGCACACAGGAATCCGTGATGATGCATACCGGGTCCAATCCTCTTCTGCATGGAGGACCAGCACCACTTCAATCCTACGGAAGCTGTGAATTCCACCATAAATGATCTAACGATACGTAATAATAGATGGCTCATGAATGTATATTTTGCATATCGCAACACTGGCGGCTTGATACTCACCTCTGTCTCTCTCAGTGCAAACACCTTCCAACAGCCAACCCTCTTCCTTATCCTCCTCCCTCCCTCCCTCTCCATGTTGGGCCCCTCTGCAGGTGTAGGGTTAACTAGCTTCAATTTGGAAGTGTCATGCACACATAAGAGAAACAGCATAATCCCAGGCCTTTGCCATTAAGCTTTTCCCGTCTCCTTTTCTTTTGTTAAAGCCAAATGAAACAATGTAATTAGCTTGTTACAATTAAAGTGACTCGACTGGATAAATTGTAATCACCCAGATTGAAGTTAGGCATCCCTGCAGGTCCCGGCCAGCGCAGCTGAGCTGCCTCATTTGCATAATTAAAATATACAAATGATAATGGATTTTGTACTCAATTTCCAGCGGCTGTAAATTCGAGAAACTATGAAATTAGAATAACTGCAATGGAGCCCGCCTTGAGGTAATGAGGATGACAAGTTTTGACAGTAGGGGTGTTTATAACACTAGTTTCTCGCTGCAAAATAAATAAGTACAAAAAAGATTAGACAGCGATATTAGTTAATAGTTCCACGGGCATTGGGAAAAGGAGATAGACTGGTGATTACCTCTGCAAATTTACCCTGCCTTTTTGACAAGCTCTCTCCTAACCTTAGGGGACACCTTTCGCCTGATTATGAGAAATTGAGAATGAATTAAATGCATAAAAAGGGTTGTCACAGATAGACAAACTAAAGCAAAAGAAATGAAATTAGTCTTGCCATTTTAGCTTGCAGGAGGAGGGGGAGAACGGGGGAAAGGCTGTGAGAAGGGTTTTAATAATCATGGAAGAAGGAAAAGGAGACAGAGTGTCCTGGCAAATTGAGCTAGGCTGACTTCAGAAAAAAATGCAACGTCCTTGGGATTCAAGGCTAGAGCTAGCCAAACTTTTCACAGCAGACAATGTATTTTGTCAATTCAGCCCTTGGTTCTGTTCAGGAACAGATTGTATTTTTCCATTAATGCATTATTTGTTCAGAATTACTCTGGCATTTTTACACCACTGTATTTCAGCCTATGGATTACTCGTAAAATGCTCAGAATGTGAAATGTAAACTGCTTTGATTGGATACATGAGTCACATGATATTTTTCTGTTCTCTGATTAGGGAGATTCTTGGAGATCGGATTTCTGTTGCAAATATAATTATGAATTCAAAAATTGTTTTCCATTAATATTCTGCAGTGTTAGCCTACAATTTGGTGTTTCTGACTCTAGCAATTTGTTCCTTAAAAGTATGTCCAGGTCAGTCAAAGCTAATTCATTAAAAAGTATAAACAAATGTTTACAAATAACTTTTTGCTGTATTTGTCACAGTTCAGGGCAACTGCACCTGTATTCCCACACCATGGTCCTCCAAGGGCACCCACTCGAGGCTCCTGGCATTTCAGATGTCAGCTCTGTTGGGCGGAGACCTGCGTCTCTCTGTCTCTCCTAACCGGAGTTTTGCAAGGCTGCACAGTTCCCTGTCTACACTGTGATATTCCCAGAAAACCAGACCGCCTAAGAGGAACAACATCTATGCTTTGCTTTTTCTCCAGAGTTTATGAACTGCGGAATTGCCCACAACTATAAATTACCACACAGCTCTTTATAAGCAAGCACATTTATTCTTAAAGTGAAAGCATATTAAAACAATAAAACAACCTACATGCTTTACCAGAGATCACCCCCCAACACCAACTCTAGGGCTCTGGTAGGAGTTAGTCCTTCAAACTCCACAAAAGGCATTTTTCTGTGGTTACAAGTTCATAACAGCCTCAGTTCAGAACTATAACCACAATGAATTAGTTAATATTTCCTTTGTACAGCTTGGGTCTTGGGTCTTCAGATTCCTGGAAGAGGTAATAATCAGACAAAGGTCCTCTCCACAGGATTTAGTTTCAGAAAGTTGGGATTTTTCTTTTACCTCCCCCTAGATACTTCCCAGGAAATCCACTTCACACATATTGTACCAAAAGACCATTCTCATCTGCCACATTGTTCAGTATAGTCCTTTGATCAATCAGGCCCATAATAATACCTAACCTTTGCATTTAATACAATGGACTCCAAAGATAGATACTTAATGCAGTAAGGTTTTTCAAGGATATTGCAGTAAATTGCAATATCTGTGATAGTATTCACCTAGTTGTACCCAGGACATTTACCATAAATAAAAAATAACAGAAATTAACTATTCTTCTTATGCCTTTTCAGTTTGTGGGAAACATGGAGAGAAAAGTTTGGACTCAGTCAAAAAAAAGAGTTGATTTTGATATTTCTAGATATATGTAAAACAAGAAAGGTAAGATTTCAAGCTATAGCCTTATGATTAACTTGGGGTGCAAAATACACTTGTCACTAATAATATGTTTGTTTTTTGATGGCTATCTGGAGATCAATTAAGAAGATGACTGGTGATAGACACATAGAGTCTTTGAGTTTTATTAATATCATGAGCAATATAAGCAATATCACAGAACGCGAAAAACAAGATAAGCGTAACAGCAGCATACACCTCATGAATAATCACAAATCCGTGGGGCTGTGGGTTCTCTCTGAGGTGAGATTAAGCGTTAAGGTCGCCTCTATCCTGAGGTTCAGCTGAGGGTTGGGATTCCCTTTTTATGCACTGTTTCTTACACTTACCTATTTGATGAATTCTTGGCCTCTTGTCTCGTATTTGCCATTCCTGCTATCCTTTGTTGGGGTTCTAACAATTTGTCGTACGCTTTTGCACAGATAGAAGGTTCTCTCTACAATGTGGTTAAGGAAGTCTGGCTAAATAAAGCCTTTATGCGCCAGACAGTTTATCTACAAGACAGATATTGCTAAATCTTCTGACCCAAGGTTACTTACTAATGTTAACTTTTATTAGTCCTAGTGTGACCTTACACTACCTATTACTGCCACTAGGCCTCAAGCAAAATACTAGGTTTCAGGCTTATTGCAAAGCCCATTTAAAAATAATCTTTACGTTTCTTTGCTTATTCCTAGCCGCATTAGAGGTTTAGTTTCATTTGCACTAATTGAGCAAGCATCTTAACTCTTTCTAAGAGAACTGATTATTGACCTGATCACCTGAGCTCAGGTCAAAGGTCAACAAAGCTGACTTTGTCAAAATAGGGCACCAGGAATATTTTATCCCACCAAAATGAGTATGGTGGTGGAAGGAATGAGAAGGGAGGTGATATGGCCTAGCAGACAGTACACTGCATTAGCAGTCAGGAAACTTGGGTTCTAGTCCTCATTTTGTGTATGATTTGGGGTAATCACTTCAGATTTTTAAAGGTATTTAGGCCTTGCCCCACTCAGTGTTGCAAGGCGTAAGTGATTAGATCGCTTGTTTTCAAAAGCGACATAGGATCCCAAGTCTCATTGGACGTCCATGGGATTTAGACTCCTAGTCCCATTGTCTTTCAGAGAGAGTTAGGCTCCTACGTCACTTCTGAAAATGAGATGCGGCTGTCTAAATCACTTAGGCCTGGCAATGCTGAGTGGAACAACATCTAAATGCCTTTAAAAATCTGGGCCTTCACCTCCATGTGCCCCTCTTGCCCCTCGTGTCATTTGTCTGTCCTGTCTATTTATTTAGACTGTATGCCCTTTGGGGCAGAGACTCTCACAATGTATTTGTACAGCACCTAACAGAATGGGACCTCAGTCTCAGCTGGGGTATCCAGCGGCTACCATAATACAAATAACAATAGATAGATTGACAGATATTTATAGATTTTGGTGAGGACAGGGATTTTAAAAATTCTAACACCAAATTCTACCACCTTCCTCATGGTTAATAAAACCTTATTCTGTAAGTAGTCCCACTGAAATATCTTGGTGATTTACCTTATCTATAGACTGTAGCTGATTGGTTAATTACAAGTTGTTTAATCTTCTTATCGTTGGTTTAACTATCAATGTTCTAATGCATGGCAGCACCTTTTAGTGTATAATTTCAAAACCATATAAATAAAATGGTGTGTGTGTGTATATATATATATATATATATATATATATATATAAAAAAAACCAACAGAAATGAAGCTTGCTTCATCTAAGGCCAGATGCAAAACTGCATAAAGAAAGATTATTAAGATCTCTCTGCTGGCAAAACCTTCAAAAAATAAACGAAGCTCATGTTTTCACAGGTCTGCCAAAAAGCAAAAACAATTTTTGTGTGCGTGTTTTTGTTCTCATCTTGAACATTTTGAATGAAATGTTCCTTTGCACCTGAATTCTCCTAGAGTGAAAATTGGCTATTTCCTCCTCTTTTAGCTGTATGTCTAGCTCCAGACATATTAAAAAGAAAAGGCCTTTAAAAAGAAAACTGGTATTGTGACCAGTATTCCACAGCTTTTGTTGCATTTAGGGTCTAGTCTCTCACATAGGTAAGCACAGGTTTCTTTTACAAACTTTAATGAAGTTACCTGTGTGCACCAAGGGGAGAATAAAGATATGGGCCTGAATTCTCAGTAACACCACTCTGTTACTACACAGGGGCCAGACAGTGGGCGTAAATATCATTTAAACCCACTGTAGGGACCTTTTACACTGCTAGAATGGTGTAAAGGGGCCTTAGTGTAAATGAGAATCAAGCCCATTGACACAGTAACGGAGATAGTTTTACAAAGTCCATGGGAAGCTAGGCAGGATACTTTTTCAAAGAGATTGCAATAGATGAAAACCCTATGGCAATTCTACATAGCCACGCCAGTCTAGATTGTGCTGCTTAGCCACAATGGTTGCAGAGCGCATTGGTGTGCTGCCCCAGGAGGACAGGTGACAGACTCTCACACCCCACCCTTGCTCTTCTTTTGCACCAGGGGGAGGGAAGTTAGTTCCCGCAGTCCTGAAAAGGGTGCAGCCCACTTCCTCCACCCCTAGTTAGCCATTAAGTGATGGGGGTCGGGGGAATCCATGGCTCTGCCCACTCCTCTCCCCTCTGTGCCCCTTCTCCACCCACTTGCTCCCAGGGTGGGGAACTGAAGAGCACAACTCTTGTGCTCTCTACATGTCCTGACCCAAGATGTGGGTTGCTCTAATGTGGCAGCACAATGGGGAAGAATCCTTACTTTTCCACACTGCTCCCCTGCATTACCGTATTAGGGATAGGGACAAAGTAGCCCATGATGGTATAGGACCAGAGACAGGCCACGGGCACATCTGGAATAGTTGTGTTGGCAACTGTCCCTTCCATCCACTTTCTCCAGGAGCCGTAATATTTTAGGGCATGTTTCTCATCTTACTTTTACAAGAATTGAAACTCCTCTTTATAGTGTCCCTGGCAAGCTGGAAAGAAAGACAAACCACCCCTAATTGTTACAATTCATATCGGGGAAGAGCCAGGTTAATTTAGGAATAAGGAGAGTTTGGGAGAAGCTCAGTATTCCTGTCTCAATCCAGGAACTGCTGGACCCAGGCAGAGGTGAACTGACAAAGCTGGAGGAAATACATAAAGCTGAAATACTGACATCAGAGGGACCGGAGGCTCCTAGCTTCCCTGTGAAACTAATGGGTCATACAAAATAGTATGATTAATTATGATTTAATAATAAGTACAGCTCATGTAAATCTTGAATTAAAGAAATTGAGGGTCCATCCCCCCCAAGACCTGCAGAGCCATCATCATAATTTATTATTATTAATTATTATTATTTGCGTTGCAGTACCACCTAGGAGCCCCAGCCATGGCTCAAGGTGCCATTGTGCTAGATGCAAAAAGATGGTCCCTGTCCCCAAGTGCTTACCAGGTGGTGGGCAGGCATTCCCCAACACAAGGCGCCTATAGATTTCTTGTGGGGCTTGGGAAGAGATGCTACGTGACCCTCCCCTCCCTCAGCCCTTCCCCTAGTGTGGCAGGGAGGAGGAGGAGATGAATGCTTTGCACATGTGCAGTGGGAGTCTGTTCCAAGTATAAAGTGCAGCATGGAGCGGTGGGGAGGAGAAAGCCTGAAGCTAAGTGGGAAAAGGGGGACAAAAGGAGCAGTCAGGTGAGAGGCTGAGGAGGAGAGTATACGGCATGGGACGGGTAAGAGAGTGGAGATGCAGTAGGAGTTGTGATGGCCCTGAAGGTGAGGATGAGGAAGGGAAGAAGCCTGTGAAGAGAGCCGTTGGTTGAACTGGTGGGAGAAAATGCTGAATTTCGGAGATATCTTTGTAAACAGTCCTACATTTGGTTGGCAGTACCAAGGAGTTGCCTGCATTATTTTTTTCTGATTACTGCATGTTCCCTTTTCTTGTCTACGTCTGCAGAATTAAATCAGTGGGAGATTTTGTCCCCATAAATGTTGTCTTGCTTAGCCGTCTGCTCCCTCAGAATCTGCTCCTGGGTCTAAGGAGTGTCTCCAGGCAATGACAGAATTGGTGTCTTTCTCTTCTTTTCCGAGGCTCAGTGTGTTCTCAGCTCAGGTACAGGCATCATTTGCATTTTGTGGTATGTTTTGCAGCAGCTTGTTATAGTATTATCTGTTAAAGAATGTATTTTTAATGTGTTTTATAGAGTACTTTATAAATTAGTTATTAAAGAATGTACCTGCAGCTAGTGATCACTTAATAAATATTAATAAAGCAATTACAAATGAGGCCATCATTAAAAGTGTTACAGTGTACCCATGGTGGATATCTAGAAAGAAGTACAATGTATACTGCTGGCTGCTGAAAAGTTGTGAGGGCTTGTGGGTAGAAGACTTAGCAGTTACTTGTTTATTTCTCTGGTGTATGTAGCTTATATCTGTTAGGACTTGTCTTCTGTGTACTGCACCTTTAAATAAAGAGAAGTTCCCTTCCCAAACTGCCATTTTGGGTTCTGATTCAACCTGCTACAGAGGAGACAGTCACACAACAATGCTCTCTCCTGGAGACTTTACTTTGTTCTTTCTTGTTTTGCTGTCTTTTTATTTAAGACAAAAGTCACGCTGGCTGAGAGTATATGGTTGCTCTTCGTTTATGAAAAAAGAAACTTCAGTGAGAATTCTTGTTTCTGCAATACAAGACCCCACTATTCAGTTGTTGGCACTCTATAGTAATGCCATAGTCTTGCAAAGTTATTAAGGGAAATTAGAGATGGGCTCGAGCTATGGGCCAAACTAAAACCTTCATCTCTTGGGGAAACATTCAGTGAATGCAACAAGGCAACATCCCTCTTCATTTAAAAACAAATGTATTGGATTGTTACTGTGGAAAAACTGGAGGCTGCCAGAATATGGTGCCTCAGTTTATTATTTTATATCAGCATCTCTTTGGTGCTCATCTGGTTAGTAGCTGAATACCTCAAAACCAGCTGCAATGGGACTTCTCGCATGCTATAAATTTAGCTCATACTTTGCTGGATTGGGGACGGCATGCTCAGCACTTCGCAGGATAGAGCCCGTTGAGAGGCACCCTGAATGGTTTCCACTTATCACCACTTTCCTGGGCACTCCAGAATAGTCTTTTCTGCCTCTTAACTTCCAGTTCTTTCCCTTGTGGCTCCCCACAATAAAATTGAGTGCACCCCAATATGCAAAACATTCCTGGGTGCCTGGCAGAAAATCCTCTATCCAGGCCAGAGGAAGACTCTCCAGATTCCTCAGCTCGTGGAAGGCTGAAGGTGCAGTGAAAACAGCAAGGACGCAGCCATCCACTTAAAGGAACTCACCCTTCTCCAAACTCTAGCTATCGCAATGCGTTCTGTAAGGCTTTTACATCTGAGTCGACGGTGGAAGTATTTTAGGGTGGCATGGACGTTTCAGTTGAGTTGCATTACCCTGATTTATCTAAGGTTAAACAAGACCCTAGGGGGGAGGGATAGCTCAGTGGTTTGAGCATTGGCCTGCTAAACCGCGGGTTGTGAGTTCAATCCTTGAGGGGGCCACTTAGGGATCTGGGGCAAAAATTGGTCCTGCTAGTGAAGGCAGGGGGCTGGACTCAATGACCCTTCGGGGTCCCTTCCAGCTCTAGGAGATAGGTATATCTCCATATATTATATTATATTTCCTTTTAACTTTTTAACATATGGAATTTCCTATGTTTTTAATAGTTCATTTCTATCAAAGCCAGCGTTTAGGGCTATATTTTCACAGGAGGGGGCCTGGGGTCTGTTGGGGGTTTGCACAATTGTGCACTTATATTTGCAGGTAGACACACCACTGTCCATAGCTTTTGACGCTTCTTCTTTACGAGTATGGCCTTTCGAGTCTTGGACAATAAGAAGTCGTCTTCTCTTCCCCACACACAACACTGAAGTTGAGTTTTCCTTAGTGCGAAGAGAGAATCAAAGAAGCTCCCTTCTTACAGTGGGTGAGACATGGGAACTGACTGCAGCCTGTTTTATTTGTTTGGCCATAACACCGATGAATGTGTTTTTCAAATGCATATTTGGCTGCACTGTACGTTATTTAGAATGAAGTCAAGTATAAACCAGCTCCCATGCAGAGCAGTCTGGGGCTTTCTAGCGAGCATTAAGGACAGACGCGCTGTGTGGAGTCAATTTTTCTTTTTAAAAAAATTTCCCAAATCATATTGTGGATTCATACAATTAATTTGAGTTCATGATCCAATTTCTCCCTCTAATTTAAACCCATTTCCCCCCCCCCTCCTGCCAGGGCAACTCAATGTACAAACATTTTTTCTAGCTAAAGAACAGCTTGTGCTATGTGGTAGAGATGGAAGAACCCCCCTGGAAAAGTTAGGCTGAAGTGTGTGGCCTGTATACAACATGGCCCTGATTCTCCAGAGTCCTCCTGTTGCTTATGCTCAAAAGCCGATGGATCAGGCCACTTGCAGATTCCCCACACGTAGAGGAATCCTCCCCTGTTGTGGAATTGTCATAGTGGCTCCTGTACTGCCCTCTCCCAGCCCCTGGTACAGGGGGCATGGCTGGAGAAAAGGGACTGTGTCCAAGACTTTTTGTTCTCGCTGCCAGGATAGCTCCCAACAAAGCTGATCTAATTTACTTCTGTTGGAATGTTCTCTGAGGGACAGTTCTGCCAATCCAGGATTGCTGGAGGGCCGTGTGGTCTGGCTATGCCCTTTCCTGCCCTCATCATGCCCCGTCCTTGACTGGCCCTGGACTGGCTCCTACGCGAATTGAGATGGGGAGTTAGTTGCATAAAGCCAGGTATGGTGGCTTTACAATACAGGGGCATCCCCCTCCATCTGGGGAAGTCCCCAGCTGCCCTAATTGGGTGCCTCTAAATCTCCTTTGTGTCAGTGGAGCAACTGGTGCGAAGATAAGTTATCCTGGATCAAATATTTGGCCCTCTCAACTCCTCACCGAGGCACATGTTTTATGTAGAGGCACTTAGATACCTATGTGCTGAGCACAGTATAGTCATCACACACTGCCACAACTGACTCAGGGGTTGGGTTCTTGTTTGTGTTTTTCTGTAACTCAACCCTGAGGTGTAGCTGCAGTCTTTTGCTTTTTCTCCTCAGGGGTATGGGTCCTGGGTTCGCCTATAAGGGTGCAAGGTACCTTCACCCAAGGAAACCTATCCTAGTGCAGAGAACACGGAGGGCCTGTCCTTTGAGAAAATATTTAACACCCACAGAGAAGGGTCAGCCAGAGCACTACAAATAAAATAGCTATCACAATTCCCAGAGTAACAAAACATTAACCAGGGCTTTATTAGGTATGGGGAGCTCAGGAGAGGGGGCAATGGGAAAAAGGATTAGGATTATAAAAGACAAAATCAACAATATATAAATTCTACTGCTCCCAACATCTGCAGACGATACATCCCACCCTGCTCCCTCCCGGCACCTGCCTGGGCAAAGAGTGAGTTTAGACTCAGTCTTGGATGGATGGGGCAGCCCTGAAATCGGTGGCCAGCTTAAAACAAAAGATCAAAATAAACAAACGGGTATTTTTACCCGGTATCCACACCAACGACGGTAACGTCCTTGTGGCTCTGGATTCAAATGTGCAATTAGGCTGGCTCTTGGTAGCCTGACCGTGACTCTCTCCTCAGCCTCCTGGGTTCCTGGTCTCTGTGAGATGACACTGTTCAATGTCCCAGAAACCCCCAAAGGACTCAAATTCTTCCCTGGGGTATGAAGGTGGAGGGTAGAAGGGTCCTCCTGGCTGTGATGCTTTTCTCTCTGCTCCACTCCAGCAACAGCCAACTGAAAGTAAAGTCAGGCTCTTTGCTCTGAGTCTGGGGTCGTGATCGGTCCCAGTAGAGTTGCTAGTCAGATCTGTGTGGGAAATAGAGTCCTGAGCCTCTGTCACCATTACTGCTGTAGTCCAGGGGTGAGTCCCCTAGAGGCTCAGTGGGGTATTTCAGGAGCACCCTCTCCAAAGGGGTGACACATCTCTGGCTGAGTGAGCGCTGGGCAGACTAAGGCCATGGCTAAGGCACCACAGCTAAGCTGCTGTAACCCCATAGTGCAGTGGATTTCCATCACTGGAGGAACTCCACCTCCCTCAGTTGCAGTAGCGAGGCCGATTGAAGCATTCTTTTATCAACCGAGCTTCATCTACGTTGGAGGTTAGGTTGGCCCAGCTGAGACGCTCAGAGGTGTGGATTTTTCACCGAGTCCTCTGGGCTATATTAATGCAAACTAGGAAACTTTTAGTTTGCCCCTGCAGCATCCACAGGGGGGATTGACAGTGCAGCACTTTGGTGTGCACAGCTACTCACACCCTTGTAGTCTGAAATGTGGGGCAGTGCAGATGTAGCCTGAATTGCAAATGCAAATTCCCAGTGGCCAAACTCCAGAGCAGGCTGCTTGCCAACCTGGAATGGTCAGTTCTTTGTCTCTGGCCAGCCACCACTTACCTCCCTGTTGGCAGCACTTCCCACAGTTTTTCAATGGCTGGAATAGCCAAGTGGAGAATGACAATCAGTGCTTCCCCCTAGAATGTAAAAGGGAAGGGAAAACGTTTTGTAATGATAACCGTGCCAATTTGCAATGGCAGTTCTAATTATGTTAGCAGGCTAGGCATGTACACACTGCCCAAGCTTTTCTCTAACTGGGCCAAACTTCAAATGGATGGCTCCCAGCAACGCCAAGCTAGTAAAGGCAGGGCTTATCATGCAGTTCTGAGACAGATAAAGGGTGACCCTTGGGTTTGTGCTAAGTGACTTTCCCTGCCCTCCATTCTCCAAAAGCCTCTCAATGTGTCAATGACTAATGTGCCGTCGTATTCTGTATGAGACCAACCCACTCCATGAAATCTATTGCTTATAAGGGGTTGTGCACAGAGGCCATTGTTGGCTCAGGGAACATATGCTCCTAGACACATGAGCCCCGCTGAGAGCCTGGGTGAGATCTCATAACAGCCCTCAGCGATGGTTCGCAAGACTAGGGGTGTCCTTCCTTCATATTTTAAAAAATATTTTCCTTCCCTTAGTTACTATCATCCCTTTAGATGCCCAAAACTGAACAAATTAAAACAATCTAAAAATGACCTTTCGGGATTTTTCCTGGGACCAGCAAAAGGCACATCCCTGACATGAGGGCAACGCCCCTGCCAAATGTCATGTCCCTGTTGTGAAGAATGGAAGCACCAGAGCATCTCCGCTAAGTGGTTGTAAGAATTATTGTAACGCGGGCAAAACACGTTTTCCGCTAATCTCGTTCTAAACCGTTTTAGCTGTAGCTTTTCAAAAAGAGTCAGCCTGAGGCAGACATTTCTAATATTAAAGTGCCAGGGAGAAGAAACAGAAGGCAGGGCTGATTTTTATTCCACGTTTCCTTTCCTGCTCTCATCCTGGGTCAAACACTATCTGCTTCTACAATATGAAAAGAAAAGGGCCTGTTTTAAAGGTTCCTCCTCTCACTGTAACTCCCATAATTGTCTTTGACACTGTTTATCATCTGTGATAATACAGCTGTGCCCTGTTACCTCAAGCTGCCCTAATTTGTGTTATCAGTCTAACACTGGGGAAAGAGAGGTGAGAGGTAGTGGGAAGGGGTAAAGCTATTACAGAACTGACAGGGCAGTGAGAATAGAGCTTGGTGATGGAATAGCCATCACTTGACCTGAATGCAAACATATATCCTATTGGATTGACCTTTCCCTAAGAGTAATGGATGTCCCCCTGTGTCATCTTTGGTGCATTGCTGACCATTCCAACTAGATAGTTTCTTGTAATTAAGATATATTCCCTGTATAATCCACCCACTGCAACAATCAATATGCACCTTTAAAAGGATATTTCCAGATTACTGCTATGGCAGCATAACTTTTGGAAGTTTTGCAGACACTATCATGGGCCCTGTGATCAGTAAAGTTATGCAGGTATAATTTCCTGGTGTGTGGGTAGAATATGACACCTGTGCGTTATAAACCCTAATACTGCTGCAGCAAAAGGGCGCATTATAGTGACAACTATGGAGTCCTATGTGGTCATAGCTGTTTTACACCGGCAGAAAAGATTTAGCACTGTCATTTCGAATATGGAGTCTTTTCAGCTAAGCTGAACCATTTGTCCCTTCTTTCTTGCCACCGTAAGTTTTCTCCCTTACTCATACTCAGTGTGTTTTGGTGATTGCTGTTGCGACACAAGATAGAATACAGAGGAGCACAGCACAATTTCCTCATCCTAGGTTATGCTTCCAAAGATGGCAGTTAGAGAAGAAATTTTGTTTTCATTCGCAGACTGGGCAAATGGGATTTAGAAGTCCTCACTGGAGAATATATGTCGATGCTGTTTTAGGCCATCGCTTCTCTGACCATAAGCCATCTCTAAAGCAGTAGTGTCTGGTAGTCAGAGCAGGGAACTTGGAGTCGCGCACTCCTGGGGTCTATTGTACACTGTGTTTTATGTGATGCTACAATAGAATTTTCTTGTGTGGGTAGCTAGGGGATTTGCAGGTGCAAATTACAGTTGCATAGTGGTCAGGACACTTACCAAGAATGTGGGATACTCAAGTACCTGCTCCAGTGGCTATTTATTTATACAAAATGGAACAGCTACAACAGGAGAGACAGAGGCATTTTCCTCCACTGCTATAGCCCAGTGGTCAGGCACACTCCAGAGAGCTAGGAGACTCAATTTCACAATCCCTTCTTCACATCAGGCGGGGGGAAACTGAACACAGGCTCTCACATCACAGCCCAGGTGAGTGCCTGAACCACTGGGCTAAAGGTCAAAAGGGGGCTTCTCTTCTGGCTCTTGTGTGAATCTAACTCTTTAAAAATGCCTAAACCAAAATTCTTCAAACATCTTTTGTTTGACCCAGAACAGATTTTTTTTTTTAAATTCACTTAATTTTTTCACAATTTTCTGATTTGGTTCAACCCAAAATGAATTTTTATTTTTAATTCCCCCCGCCCACCCCCGAACTTCCAGTGAATAACAAAAATCAGGTCTACACCTAGGTTCTATTCCCAGCTCTTTCACTGACTCCTGGTGACCCTAGGCCAGTCTCTTGGCCTCTCTGTACTTTGTCCTTCCTTTTATAAAATGGGGATAATGCTTCTTTTTAGTATGTGGCGAGAACTAATTCATTCTTACAAAGCACCTTGAGATTCTTAAATAAAAGGGGCAGTCGAAGTGCAAGTTATTTTCTGGCCCAATAGTCTGTGTAAACTTTTGTAATCTGTCAGAATAAAAGGAATTGATGGATTTTTGAAGGTATATGTTTTTGGGCCAGTTCTCTAAATGTGTATTTAAGGATCTTTTAATAACGCATATTATTGACTGGATAGACCTACGGAGCTGTTATTGTGCAAATCCATATTTAGGGCCCGATTATGTTGCATCTTAATTTATTGGCAAAACCCTGACACTGATGCCAGTGGAATCAGGATTGGGCCCTTCGTGTCATGTTGATCCACAACGTGCAGCCACATACAGTATGAATTTGGATATGCGCGTTAAAAATGTCATGGGTAAGTTTTGTCACAAGCCAAAACCAGTGGCTGATTGTCAAATGTTAATAACTTGGCTGCTGCTCTGGTCTTCCTTTTCAATCTCACTCCATACCAATGACATGCAGACTGCTTTCACAGCGAGCTTCTTTTTTGGAAATGAAAACCACAGTGATTAGTGATAATGTTTTAGGCACCAATGCTGCAGTCAGATTGCAGGGTTTTCTGCACTGGAGACAGGATGCTGAACTGCGTGGACCGTGAGTCTGAGCCAGTCTAGCAATTCCTTATCAGCTAGCATGGACCTCCACAGCCCTCAAGTCCCATTAGAAAGCAATGGAAATTTCAAAGTTGTTTTAATGGAGCACTTCCAGGTCAAACTCCCCTCCAATTTAACACTCAGTTGTGAGCCTCAATACATGCTGTGATAAATGGGGGGGGGGGGGGGGGNCTTGATGTTTAATTTTTGTAAGTGGGTTTTTTAAATCTAGCAAGAGCCTAAGTTCCAGGTGTATTTTCTTTCTTTTTGTTTTTAATAAAATTTACCTTTTTTAAGAACAGGATTGGATTTTTGGTGTCCTAAGAGGTCTGTGTACATGTTGTTTAATTAGCTGGTGGCAACAGCTGATTTTCTTTGTTTTCTTTCTCAGCTCTTCCCTGGAGGGGGGGTGAAGGAGCTTGAGGGTACCCCACAGGAAGGAATTCCCAAGTGCTCCTTCCTGGGTTCTCAAAGGGAGTGGGGGGTTTGCAGTTGGGTGGTGGCAGCATCTATCCATCCAAGGTCAGAGAGAAGCTGTAACCTTGGGAGTTTAATACAAGCCTGGAGTGGCCAGTATTAATGTTTAGAATCCTTGCGGGCCCCCACCTTCTGCACTCAAAGTGCCAGAGTGGGAAATCAGCCTGGACACATGCCCATACTGATAAGGGAGCAGCTTGAGGCTACTATTCCCTCTCCTACATGTGGGAAGTAAACAGATTTGCTCCTCCAATGCATCCCATTGCAGCTGACCAGGTGCACTGGTGGGAGCAATGCTTAGTGTAACTGCTTCCCCCCAGAGCAGGGAGGGAACAAGGTATCAGATAATGATTCTGAGTGTCTGTAGTAAAGTTGTCACATTAGGGTTAACTGGATTACCCTCGAGTGTGATGGGATAGAGCCATGCTCTACCACCTCTCCTGTTTGCCAAGTAGGAGATTTCCCCTCCACTCTGTGATGTAGAATAAAGCAGCATGTTCCCAGCTTGCAGTACTGTGAGTAGAAAGCTTTTTGTTGTTGAATTGAGTGGACCCTTTACAAATGAGTGGCCATCCAGTTCCTGGTCTTCTCCTGGGGCAGTGTCACTTTGTGCTGTCCGACAGAGACCTGTGTCCTTGGGATTTAATTTAAAAAAATGACAAGACTTTAGAACAGCAGGAATGTTTCCATGATCTTTTTGAAAATAGTTTTTAAGAAGCTGAAAGTGAAACTGACTTAAAAAAAAAAAAGTGAAAGGGGGGGGGGGGAGACAATCCTGTTTTCATTTGTTAAAGATGAGAAAAATGCAAAATTGGAATAAGCACTATAAATAGAGAGAAGTGAATCCAAATGTTACAATTCTTTTAATTGTTATTAATAAAATACAGTAGGTAAGGATCTATGTTTTATAAAAAGATAGGATTTTTCTAAAAAGACAGGTTTGCTTTAAGATCAATTCTATAATGCAGTGGTTCTCAACCAGGGGTATGTGTACCTCTGCGGGTATGCAGTGGTCTTCCAGGGAGTACACCAACTCATCTAGATATTTGCCTAGTTTTAAAACGGGCTACATAAAAAGCACTAACGAAGTCAGTACAAACTAAAATTCCATACAGACAATGACTTGTTTATAATACTCTATATGCTATACCAGGGGTCGGCAACCTTTCAGAAGTGGTGTGCCGAGTCTTCATTTATTCACTCTGATTTAAGGTTTCGTGTGCCAGTAATACATTTATAGAAAGAGACCTTCTAAAAACGTTAAAGTCTATAATCTATAACTAAACTATTGTCGTATGTAAAGTAAATAAGGTTTTTAAAATGTTTAAGAAGCTTCATTTAAAATTAAATTAAAATGCAGAGCCCCCTGGACCAGTGGCCAGGACCCGGGCAGTGTGAGTACCACTGAAAATCAGCTCGTGTGCCGCCTTCGGCACACGTGCCATAGGTTGCCTACCCCTGTGCTATACACTGACATGTAAGTACAATAGTTATATTGCATTTGATGTATTTTATAATTATATGGTAACAATGAGAAAGTGAGCACTTTGTCAGTAGTAGTGTGCTGTGACACATTGTTTATTTTTTGTGTCTGATTTTGTAAGCAAGTACGGTAGTTTTTAGGTGAGGTGAAACTTGGGGGTACGCAAGACAAATCAGATTCCTGAAAGGAGTACAGTAGTCTGGAAAGGCTGAGAGCCACTGCCTTTTTGTTAATAAAAAAGGTAATTTACTGTTAAATTAATGTTTTAAAAAATATATATATTATAGAATTTACCTAAAGAGCTCTCAGTCATTACCAGAGAGAGGTTCAAACCCAGAATACTGAATCTAAGCCCATTTGAATATTGAGACGGGGTCTGATGTGCATCTCTGGATGTGATCCCCACCTCTACGTCTTGGTTTTGGGTCAGATCCAAAAGCAGACGGCACTTATTATAAACTGTGTTATCTCAGATGTTCTCACACACTTTCTTCCATTTACAGGTTGAGATCGTTCAAGAGAGGTCTGTCAGTTGAACACCATTCAGCAGCACTAAACTCATTCCCAACATTTAAATTTTAAAATAAATGTGGATTAGTTCCCTAGTTTTGGAGCAAGGGCTGGATCTATTTTTTTAGGGGTGAAAACTGTATTAATCTGAGAGACACATTTGAGCCCAGGTTTTCAAAAACAGATGACTAAAGGTAGGCTTCTAAATCTTTATTTAGACACCTAAATAAGCAACCTGACTTTCAAAAGTACTGTGCATCCAGCAGCTCTCACTGACGATAAAGGGAGCTGTGGGTACTCAGCACCTCTGCAAATCAGGGCATGTATATATGTGCCTAAATATGAATATGTGGTTCTAACTATAGGTACCCATGTTTGAAAATATTGGCTTTAAAGATTATGGACAGTACATGATGTGTTGGTTTTTTTCTTATAGGATTTCAGATTAACTGCTTAATAATTTTCAGTCTAATTTGTTTGTGTGTCTGTGTGGGAAGCTGAATCATCTCAGTAAAAAGCAAACTCTTAGAGCCTCCTTCAATGGAAACACCCTCCCACTGATTTCAATGGGCTTTGGATCAGGCCCTTTATGTATAGATACAGGAATGCAGGAGACAGCTCTGGTCTGTCTCCAGGTTTTATTATTATTACTTCCATGAATTTGCAGAGTACTTCTTTACTTCACCTCTAATTCCCACCCACTCCCATTTAATCTCTTTAGCCTTACACTCCTTTCACTTCCCCACTGTTCTTCATGTCTCATTACTATGGGGTCTCAACGGGGACATATTAAGGTCAGCATACAAAGCAAAATGTATCATGTTGGAGTGCTATGTTATAACACAGTTTGATCTTTCTGTTATGGATGGAATTTTACTGTAACCATGAAAAGGGATCATGTTATAATAGTTTGATTGTGTCTACACTGGCAAAACCAAACCACGGAGCGTCCCCTTCCCAATGACACATTTTGGAGCCCTAAGTAAACAATTACCTCTTTTTCACTTACCTGTTCCATATACTACTGATCTATATAAATCAAGCCAACTCTTATAGAGGCAATTCTCATAGTACTTCTTCTCCCTACATATAGCCTACATAAATTAATATAAGAAGAGAACAATCCTACAACTGAACCAATGTAACATCCCTAGTAGATGCCTCTTTGTACAATGTATAGGTTGTTTTTGTTAATGGAACTAAAATAATAGGCCTTATCCTCTTTGTCTGTCTAATCTATCGCATTTATATCCTCAGCTAGTCTAAATCACTGTAGTTCCATTGAAGTCTCCAGCTGAGAATCTGACCCAGTGTTTTAAAAAACCCATTTGGGCTTGGTTTACATTCTTGGTGGAACTGTGCAATCACAAAACGGTTACAATCCATTGAATAGCAATGGATGTGTTGAGAAATACTCCCTCTTCATACACACATACAGTAAATCTCATTCATCTTAATGGGAATTACACAGCTACACTGAGAGGAATATATATTGTGTAATTTGTCCTGTGACTCCCATTGGGAACATGCATGCACAGTTTTATTTTCCCTTTGAAACAGTTCAGCCCTACCCTCAACCACAAATTTGAACATTCCTGTAGTACTGTATCTTTGAACAATTAAAGAATGGGTTAACCACATCAAAGATTCCCTAATATTTAAAAAATGCTTCTCCTTTTGTAAAATATTTAGGAAAGGGTAGATACATTTTACTAAGTAGCCAGGGACTTTATTAGCATTCATTGAATCTCCTAACGGTATTTTTTTCTCATTAAATTCAGTAAGGGTACTCAAAGAATCTACGGCATATATGCTCCATCATAGCACTGAAGTAGATACCCATTAACAGGTGCTGGAATAATTTTTATAGTGGAGGTGCCGAGAGTCATTAAACCAAACTGTAAACCCTGTATGTCATGGAAACCATTTCAAGCCAGGGGGTGCATCAGCACCCCCCGCACCCTCCAGTTCCAGGACCTATGTCCATTAATATAAGTTAAAACACATAACACGACCAAGGGCAACTAAATGCCTACACAGGTTGTTGCCAATGGGACAATTTAATGCAAGCCAAAACATGCCAAGCAATTCTCCAAGCAAAAGATTGGATGGGTATAGGGGAGGGCTGGGGGTGGGGGAGAAATTCCATGAACCATTTCTCATTTAATCTGGTCTTGTAAATAATTCCCTGTAAATAAACAATAATCAAAACAATACAAAGATCTCCTAAGCTGTGAGAAATGATATATAATATATATTTTGATTAATACTTTTCTGAGCTCTGGTGAAAGGGGCCATTATAAAAATGAAGTTGGATAAGATGATTAAATGTTATTCACAGAAAGGACAAGGGGCTGATTAAATCACCAAGGGGTTTTTCTTTATGGTTGCAGGGTTAAAAAAATGTATGTCGCTCGACAAAGATGTTTGCTTCATTTCAGTAATTAGAAACCAAACGATCTTGGACAGTCTGTCAGCCTCAATATGGTGGAATTAGCTGGTGGATCATGTAAATAAAATCTGTTTGATTAGACTGAAAATTAAATCATTATAATTTTTCCTGATATCTTGGAATTTATTGTGGAGGTCTTGGAATAAAGACCTCCCACCCCCTGCGCAAAATAAAAAGACACCTGAAGACTAATTTTAGGGCTAGATTTATCCTCCAGTTCTCATCTAGAGAAGCTAAATAAGTGGCCAGTTTTTCAAAAGAGCAAAACCCCCATGCAGGCATCTAACATGAAGATGCAAGGTTTTCAAAAGGGCTCAGAGTCCACACACTCCCATTGTTCTTAAGTGGGAGCTGAGCCCTTTTGAAAATCCGGCCCTAATTGGGGATGTTGAGCACTTGTGAGAATGTGACCTGTGAGCATTTTTTTTCTGGCCAACAGACCATGCCATTCCCTGCTCATGGACTTGGCTCATGCCACAATCCAGTTGCCATTAGGAAAGCTCTAAGGCCCAGACCCTCAGAGGTATTTAGGCACCCAACGCCCATTGAAATCATCTAAATACCGCTGAAGGCCTAGGCCGAGCCTCAAAGTTTAAAATAAAAATGGATTTAAAAAAAAAAAAAGAAAGGGGTCGGAAGAATCTTGGGTCAAATATTTCGCTTATGCTGGTGTAAGTCTGGGGTAAGTTCACTGACTGGAGTAACACCATTGAGATCAATGGGTTACTCCAGATTTACACCAGCATAGCTGAGAGCAAAGCTCAGTTCAAGGCCTTTTATTTAATGTGGATGAGAAACATTTTGATGCTTTTCAAACAATCTCATTGTTACAATGAAGATATCAAATACAGCTGTTTTTGTCCAGGGTGAGATTCACTCCTGTGCAGACAGCCTGGCCAAGGCCTATGAGCCACTTAAATCCTACACGAGACCCCCAAAATAGGGGTTAAGTTGAATTTAAGGCCCGGTGCAAGCGCTCTGCACAGCAGCGAATGCCATCCTTAATTATTTCATCTGCCTACGTGCACTCTTGCCCGCCTGTTTCCCCTACAATTTTGATTTGATACAGTATTCGTCTTCCCTTCCTATCCTATGCTGCTGTGCATTGTTAAAAAGCTGCATATTCTACCCCAGAGGTAACTCGTTTCCTTGTGGGTACTGAAATTGGTTTCATTGTCCAACATAGAGTAACACTGCCCCTGCTATGTGGTCCCAAGTTGTACTCTTAGGGTAGGTCTACACTGCAATCAGGCACCCATGCCTGGCCCGTGCCAGCTGGCTCACGCTCAGGGGCTGTTTCACTGCAGTGTAGACATTCGGGCTGGGGCTGCAGCACAAGCTCTGGGACCCTCCCACCTCACAGAGGCCTAGAGCCTGGGCTCCAGCCTGAGCCCGAACATCTACACTGCAATGAAACAGCCCCTTAGCCTGAGCCCTGCGAGCCCGAATCAGCTGGCACGGGCCAGCCGCGGGTGTCTAATTGCCATGTAGGCACAGGCTTAGATGACAATATCCATACAGGAGATAGAAAACTCTGTTTGGCCCTGGGGAAAGGAGAATGCTGCTAAGGAGGTGGCTGACTGACTCCATGCTCTGTTGCTGAGTAGGAGCAATGAAGTCCCTGGGCACAATCTAGGATTGCCAATTTACTAATCTCACAAAACCAAACACCCTTGCCCTGCCCCCTTCCCTTCCCCAAGGCCCTGCCCCTGCTCTGAGGCCCCACCCCTCACTCACTCCATCCCCTCTCTCTGTCGCTTCCTCACTCACTTGCACTGGGCTGGGGTAGGGGGTGAGGTGTGGGAGGGAGTGAGGTTTTTGGCTGGGGGTGCAGGCTCTGGGGTGGGACCAGAAATGAGGGGTTCAGGGTGCGGGAGGGGGCTCTGGGCTAGGGGAGGGGGTCGGGCTCTAGGGTGGGGCAGGGGATGAGGGGTTTGGGGAGCAGGAAGGGGCTCAGGGCTGGAGCAGGGGGTTGAAGTGCAGGAGGGAGTGTGGGATCCAGGCTCCAGGAGGGAATTTGGGTGCAGGAGGGGGCTCAGGGCTGGGGCAGGGTGTTGAAGTGCGGGCTCTGGGAGCAAGTTAGGGTGTGGGAGGGGGTTCCGACCTGGGGCTGGAGGTTGGGGTGCAGGAGGGGGTTCGGGCTCCAGCTGGGCAGTGCTTACCTCAGGCGGCTCCCGGTTGGCTGCACAGCGGGGCTAAGGCAGGCTCCCTGCCTGCCCTGGCTCCGCGCAGCTCCTGGAAGCGGCCGGCATGTCCAGGCCAGCTCCTAGGCACTGGGGCAGCCAGGCGGCTCTGCACCCGCAGGCACCACCCCTGCAGCTCCCATTGGCCACAGTTCCTTGGCCACTTCCAGGAGCCATGCAGAGCCAGGGCAGGCAGGGAGCCTGCCTTAGCCCTGCTGCTGCACTGCTGACCAGACTTTTAACGGCCCCATCAGCAGTGCTGACCGGAACCACCAGCATCCCTTTTTGACCGGGTGTTCTGGTCAAAAACGGAATGCCTGGCAACCCTAGCATAATCCAAGAGCGATGATCAAGTTGGCAGTATTTTTAAATCTGTCGTCGGATTTTCTTTAGCGCCCAGCCTTGTGTCATTGTGGAGCTCTGGGGTTTCACCCAGACTGGTAAGGGGTTCTGTCACCGCCTGCCCCGTAACCTTGGGTGCCTCTGTTCTGGGCAGCTTTGGCTCAGAGCCCCGACAACAGCAACCTGCTCACAGCCCAAAGGTCTCAGCATGAGCTTACACCAGCCCAGTTACTCCTTTCAGGGTGACACCAACAACCTTTCCGGTCACGAGTCTCCCAAAAACTGTCTCCCCTGCAGTGTCCAGTCCCTCTCACTGCACACTCACAGAGGTAACCCCAAGTTTGCTGCCTCCAAAAAGGCAGAACTCACAACAGCTTGTTAGCTCAGCTGGGGTAATAGACACAGCACTGAGATGGTGTGGAGTAAAATTAATGAGCTCCCCTGACCTGGCTGAATCACAGATGGTTTTAACCCATTGAATGAACAGGCCAATACCATGGGCCAAACCCTGCACTCCTTATTCATGTAAATAGCATCACTGAAGTGACTAGCTCAGACTTAAGCCTGCGGTAACTCTATCAAAGTCACTGGGGTTATGTCCTTGGGTAGCTGGGTGGATAGCTGGGTGGATAGCAGGGTGTCGGGTGGGGCGGGGGAGGGAGGCTGGTGCATGAGGTACCTGGAGGGCCCTTAGCGATGCTGGGTGGTGGATGGAGTGAGTGCTGCGGGGAGAGTTCCTGAATTGGGGCCAGGTTTTCTCCTCACCTTCTATGCTGTGGACCACGCCCCCCCTGCTCTGCTCCATGGCTCGCTGCCAGCCTGTAGCTGGCACAGGGAACAGTGAGTGGGGAAAGCTGCTACTTGCCTGTCTGTAGAGCAGGGGGCTGCTGCAGGCCTGGGGGGCCTGCAGGATGCAGCAGGCATAGGCGCCGACTTCCCCTCTTTCCCGTGGGTGCTCGACCCCCCCCCCTCTGCCCCGCCCCCACTCCACCCCTTTCACGAGGCCCCACCCCTTCCCCGCCCCCAATCCAACCCCTTCCCCAAAGTCTACACCCCTCCCTGCCAATATTCCAACTCCTTCCCCAAATCCCTGCCCCTGCCCCGCCTCTTCCCCGCCTCCTCCCCTGAGTGCGCCACATTCCCGCTCCTCCCCACCCCTCCCGGAGCATGCTAATGCTGCCAAACAGCTGTTTGGCGGTGGTCGGTCGGGAAACGCTGGGCGGTAGGCGGAGTGGCGGGGACGTGGTGCGCTCAGGGGAGGAAGAGGAGGAGGAGGTGGGGCAGGGGAGGAGGGGAGCTTGGCTGCTGGTGGGTGCAGAGCACCCACTAATTTTTCCCTGTGGATGCTCCAGTCCCGGAGCACCCACAGAGTCGGCACCTATGGCAGCAGGTTCTCCCAGCCAAAGTGTGCTGGGACTGGGTGTAGGATGGGAATAACATGACATTCAGCCCTAGGAGGAAGTTGGGGGGGAACAAGGAGAGGGGGAATCCTCTAATGCCCTGGGCTGGGGGAAGGGAGGCTCCCCTAACACCATGGGCAGGGGGAGGGGAGCAGGGCAGTCAGTTCTCCCCTCACACCATGGCGGGGGGAAGGGAGTTGGGGGAGAGGGGCTCCCCTCATACCATGAATAGGGGGAGCAGAGGGAATATGGACTCCCCTCATGCCATGAGCAGGGGAGCGAGCAGAGAGAGTGGGGGTCCACTCACAGCATGGGCAGGGGGCAAGCAGTTGCAGTCGGGCTTTTCTTACACCACGGTGGGAGAAGCTGAAGTTAGTTCCTTATTCCCAGTTCCTAATTCAAAGGTATAATTATTTTTTGTAAACTCTAAAATGGAAGCTTAAAGTTTTAGAAATGTCACCAAAATAAGTGAGTGAATTTGATAAGATATATTCGTGTTTTGAAGAACACACTTTTCTGAGATGCAAGTAGGTCTCCCGTCCCATGTTCAGGGATCCATAGAGTGTAAGGCCAGGAGGGACGATTAGATCATGTAGTCTGACCTTCTGTATAACACAGGCTGTGAACCTGCACCCAGTTACTGCTGTATTGACCCCAATAACTTGTGTTTGGCTAAAGCCCATCTTCCAGAAAGCCCATCATCCAGCCTTGATCAGAAAATATCCACCACTTCCCTTGGTAGTTTGTTCCAGTGGTTAATCAGCCTCATTGCTAAAAATTTGTGCTTTATTTCTAATTTGAATTTTGTCTGGCTTCAACATCCAGTCATTGGTGGTTCTTATGCCTTTCTCTGCTAGGTTAAAAAGCCATTTAGTGCATCTATGAACTCTGGGGCTGGCGTATCTTCATTTCCTTTCCCTTTCCCTTCCAAAATGCCAGAATAGCCCGTACCAACTTTGAGTGTTATCAAGCCGTACCAACTCTGAGTGTTATCAAGCCGTACCAACTCTGAGTGTTATCAAGCTTGTGGAAACATATAAAATGGTTTCCAGAACTATTCCAACAACTTCATACCTGAGATGACAAGACATTTGCTTTAATAAATTCTAACTTTTATGCAAATAACTTTTATGTCCTCTGTTGAACTAATCAATGTTTGAAATATGGTTTTAATTTAGATTGTATATTCAAATTGAAGAGAGGGATTAGCAATATGAGAATGAAAGACAGCTGTGTGCCTCAGTAGAAAAAGAGAATTTACACAAGTTACTTTGTTTCTGTTTTCCTTTTGGTGCAAGATGAAGGAATTTTGAATAAACTAGTACATTTCACTAGTCTCTTCTGCTACCGTGAGACACTTTTTCAGCCACATAAAGACGGGGGAAGGATTGAAAACAGTGTTCAGACAATGCTGTTCTCAGCCATGGCAAAAATGCATTGCTTTCTTGGACTCTATTTTTGATTTACAGGTCTGTCGCAGCTTAGGCGCATTTAACATGTGCGATTTCAGCTTTATGCGGTCGGCAAAAACAAGAAAAAAACAAAAAAAAAAGAGAAAAATAACAATTTAAATACTGTTTCTGTAGAGCGGGCGATTCCGCCCACCATTACACTCAATGTAATTTTGACTATAGGCGGTTGTCGCTTTATGCGCTGACCGCGGAACGTAACCCCAGCGTAAGATGAGACAGACCTGTATTTGTATGTAGTAGCACCTAGAGCAACCCAGTGACCATTGTGCTAGATGCTTTACATGCATAAAATATAAGTAAATATACCATTTTTGGTAAACAAAATTCAGGAGTTTTCAACTTGTAAATTTCATTGATTTTTTTCCCCACCCACCAAATATGAGATCAACCCAAAGTTGTTTTTTTATTGTACACAGGTTGCCATTTTCATTCCACGTGCACATTTGAGGGCAAGCCTTGTCCCATCACCCCCATGGGTGCAGACCGTATAGATGCAGTGAGATTGGGACAGTTCTGTTTTGCAAAGGGTGAAAAGCACAGCAGTCAAGCACCACGATACTCAGATCTTGGGGAGAGGGCTCCTTGTGCAGCCACATACAATGGCTCTCTGAGGGATGAGGTGAAGGTGGAGATCCATCTATCTGTCTTGCTTCCCTGAGGCCAGTGTAGGAGCTGTGCAGCGATCTGTCCTGGGGGAGGATTTTTCTTTCTCTTGCCCCCATGGATAACTGCAGGGCCCGTCACAGTTAGAATAGAATAAAGCAGTGATGTCAATGCAGAAGTCAGTTAGAGTTTTAGCAGCAAAAAGGACTCCATTATTGGTCTCTGAATATAATGATGCAAAGATTCATCCATTGGTTATGTTCTTATTTATTAGCATTTCCTTCTTTTTTTATGCACTTCCACTAATTGGGACCCTGACATCTGACCCAGGCCTATTCTGTTCTATTTTGGTGTGCCTGTCACTGTAGTATTTGAGTGTGTACAACTTGAAAGGCACTTTAACTAATAAAGGCCCTACAGGGTTATTATCACAGTGGTCTCTTATGGCCTTATAATTATGAATCTATGTTCTGAAAACATGTGGTCTCAGAAATCTGTTCAAGGAATGTGACTAATATCAAAGTAAAAGAACACTAGAAAGAAGTTCCTCCCATGTTTGTATTAATGTAAGGGTATCTCCAAAGATACTGATTTTCTTCCCTCTCCACCCAGAGAGTTGTCTTCTGTGTTTCTGAGATGTTTCTATAAAATAAAAGTGTAGGTGAAGAATGATGGGAAACAGTAGATGTGACAAGCATGCTTTGTTGACTCGTGGAATGAATGGCTGATTCCATTAGCCCTTCCAAAGCTTGCCAGTTATGTTATTAAAGTGTGTTTAAAACATTTAGTAAAAGGTATGTTAATAACGACAGAGGATTGAAACACTCATGTTAGGCTTGTTTTAGTCCAGGAGGCATGGTCCAGTGATGTCAATACAGGAGCTATGAATTCTAACAGTGGCTCTGATATTGACTTCTGTAGCCTCACACTCAAATTGCACTTTACTTTAACGTTTCCACTTCGTCTCTAGGTCACAGTTTGCATATTTGTAAAATGGGTATAATAAGAATGACCTACCTCAGAATCAATGACATGAATGAACATTAATAATGATCGCAGAATTAATGTTTGCAAAGGGTTTGAAGATAAAAGTGCTACGTATAATATTAATAAATGGTAGCATGACAATTTGATATGCTCCTGTGCTTTCTACAATACACAATACATACCACACAAGCCAGATTTCCCCTTCATAATGTTCCATTGACTTCTGCAGAGATCATTTGATTTAATATGTTTACTGTGCAAACAGTTACATTTTAAATGTAGAAGTTTAGCACTCAAAAGTTAACCTTTTAATTACATCCATCCTAGAAGGTAGCAGCTCTGCTGTGTATGTGTGGCATAAAATGATGGTAAGGATTTGAGATGTTGGCAATTAATAGAGTTATGTATACGGCGTAGAAAGGACCATGGTAAGATTAGCTAAACTGAGCTCCAGAAATATAATCTGGGTTGTTTTTCTTTTCATTCCATAACCAAATATTCTATTAGGGTCAAATTCAGTTTGATGTAAGTAGGTACCACTCCCACTGAGCTGGATTTTCCTACACTAGAGGCTGAATTTGATCCCCAGAATTCAGACAGGAAGAGGACTAAGTAAGGAAGAGGTCTTTGTAAGGAAATCACCACCACTGCCAGAACAAGATTTATTCAGTGTTGTAGCTGTATCGGGTCCAGGATATTAGAGAGACAAGGTGGGTGGGGTAATATCTTTTATTGGACCAACTTCTGTTGGTGAGAGAGACAGGCTTTTGAGCTATACAGAGCTCTCCTTCAGGTCTTCTTCAGGAAGCTTAGGCAGTCAATCCCTGTTTAGACCAGCAGAGGATCTAGACCTATACATTTACTGGCCTCTACAAACTTTGAGATTGTGGAGTTGGTATGTGTGTTCATGTCGTTTTGCTGAAGCACAGAAAGATTTTGGTGAGCAGTGGTTAATTTAGTTCTCTCTCCTCTGCCTGAATCACAGCTATGCTGGCACAAACGAACCACAAAGCGTGCTCAAGAGGCTCTCTGTGCCAATGTGGAGGAGGACCAACAGAGGGGGCATTCAGGGGTGGGTGTACTGGAATGAGACTAGGTGGGGCATTCTTACAACCCAGTGAATCTATACTGCTGTGACAACTCATAAGGGCACGATTTAGGGCAGCCCTTAGGCCTGTCCTATCCTGCATTGAGGGCTGACCTGGCCTCTCACAGACCCAGAATCCAGGAGGGACAAGTGGCCTTCCCCTTTTATAATATAATATATGGAGATATACCTATCTCATAGAGCTGGAAGGGACCCCGAAGGGTCATCAAGTCCAGCCCCCTGCCTTCACTAGCAGGACCAATTTTGCCCCAGATCCCTAAGTGGCCCCCTCAAGGATTGAACTCACAACCCTGGGTTTAGCAGGCCAATGCTCAAACCACTGAGCTATCCCTCCCCCCATATACCTTTTCTCCATATACCAGTCCTAACTCAGGTGTAAGAATGAAGCAGGGTGCTGGAGTTTGTCTAGATACTGCAGTGACGGATGCATAGCTAGACTGTACATCTGCCTGTTAATCTGGTCTACTTTTCCAGTTTAGATTGATGTCTGCTGCTGCCTCAAGGGTTTACTTTCTTGGGTAGGCACGTTGCTTTACTTCAGCTACTCTCCATGATATTACTGCTGGATGATCTTTCGTTCAAGGTAGACGGCAAAGGGACAAATTCCATAAATTCTTATTCGTTCCTTACTCGGGCCTTTCTCAATAGGAGCACTTTATAGATATTTTAAGGCCTGAAGGGACCACTGTGATCAGTTAATTCAGTCTGTTGCTTCACACAAGCCATAGAATCTTCCCTCGTGGTTCCTGCATTGAGACCCATATCCAGTCCATTATCAACCTTCCTCTGCTTGGGCCTGAACCAAAACCCACTGAGGTCTTTTAACTGACTACTATGGGAGATGGATCAGTCCTTACAAGAGATGCAATTCCCATCAATTTCATAGTCAATGAGTAAAAAGAGAGAAGGGCACTGTCATAGTTCAGGGCAGCTGCCCCTGTATTCTCTCTCTATAGTTCAGCAAGGGCACCCACTCTCAGGCTTCCAGCTCCCCAGCCGTCACCTCTCTTGGGCGGAGACATGCGTTTCTCTCCCTCCTGACCAGAGTATTTCCAGCCTGCATAGTTCCCTGCCTATTCTATGAATTCCTCAGCAAGTCAAGCTGCTGCAGCAGGCTGGCTTTGCCTTCTCCTCGGAGGTATACACAGCGTAATTGCCTACAGTAAATCACCCCACAACTCTTTCTATGCAAGTACATTTATTCTTAAGGCAAAAGCATTACAGAGAAAACATTAAAACAATAAAAAAACCTAACACACATGCTGATAAGCGTACCAGAGATCACTCAAACAGGGGCTCTGGCAGGTGAATAGTCCTTCAAACCCCATTCAGGGGTTTTCCTGTGTTTACAAGCTCATAAAACTTTTCCCTCAGAACAAGAACATCCATCAATCAGTATATCACTCCTTTACACAGCGTGGGTCCCTGATCTGCAGTGACCGTCAATAGGTAATCACCCAGACAATGGTCCCATCCTCAGGGAGAACCTACAAAAGGCTGAATTTTTGGCATTACTGAGGTGGAGGGGTACCTTGTTTAAAATAATCCTTTGAAGCTCAGAACACTTCCCAGGGTTTACATTAGTCATGTCTCCCCCCCCGTGACATCACACACAATCCCACAACAATACACAAACATTTGCATTTTTAATACAACAAACGCCTAAGATACTTAAACTTAATTCAATACGGTTTGTCCAGGATATTGCAGGAAAGTGCCTTGTCACAGGCACATCAGAGAGGTTCCTGACTGAATAAAATACCACTCAAAGGGCAAAAGACTAAGACTGGATACATTTATTCAGTCCTTGTTGAGCCAAAACTCCCATTGAAGTCAGGGCAGAGGGAGTAAGCAGAGGCAACAGGTTGTGGGGGGCATGCAGGGTCATATCCCCCTCCCGGTTTGCTGTTTGGCTTCTACTGAGCATGCTCACATGGATTGAGCATGCTCAGTAACACTGCTGAAGCCGGGTGCCCTAACTCTGTTCCCCCACTATCAGCAGGCATGGGTTGTCTCTGGGAGTAAGAGCCCCATATTTGCCCATATGAAAACAACTTAAGCTATGTACTTGTAGTCCCTGATTTTCTTAAACAGATTCCTTAAAACAAAGGTATTGTCTGTTTATATTTGACCGACAATTACATCATTTTATCCCAGGAGTCACTGTGATGGAACTAGTAAAATCTTTAGACCATGCCACTGCAAAGGTTGCCAGGTATTAAAAATAGCATTGCATCTTTCCTTTTCTGTGGTATTTTATTATTATTTTTCCAATGTGCTGGTTATTGAGTGTGTGATCATTCTTTCAAATGAGTTTGGACAGCATCTATAGCTTTGTAGCAATTAAGAGGCCACAGACGTTAGCAGCTCAGGAGGAATGGAGGAGGTTTTAATAGCTTTATTTATCTTTAGCTTCTACTGTTTGGACTTCCTCAATGGTGGGCAGTTTTGTATCAATAAAAGGATGCTAAAGCTTGTTTCTTGTAAATGCAAGTGGGTCATTATCAATGGTGTGGAGAGACTTGCACAGTAGTTGAGAGCGATGTTCTTCTCTTGACTCTATCATCAATTACAAGGTTGCCAATGAATCTTAGAAAATGTGAACAGAAGCATTTTATGACCTACTTCAATGAAACTCTGTCAAACTGCAATGCTTCCTCCCCACTGCTAATTGTCTTCTTAAGTAGATATGTCTGCTGACATCATTTAATGTCAAACACTTACCTTTGCCTGAAGGGTGATGGAGAGAAATGTTGCCAGGAAAGTTAACTAGTTCATACTGATGTAAGCAGAGTCAGGATGAGCTCTACCCTGACATCTGGTGGTGAATTATGGCGAGTGTGGAAAAGAACTTCAGGGGCTGATCTTGTTTGCATAGGCACACCCACTCCGCCTAGCGTGAGCCTACAGCAGCCCAAAATGGTAACTTTGGCTGTTGTAGGACCCCCAGTTTCTCTGTTATTGGGGCAGGAAGAATAAAGTGTTGTTACCATGGTTATGTGAATCAAGGCCAGTGGAACTGTTTTATGACAGAGGGACTCACCATCAACTAAGTACCACTTGCTAGACAAGGGACATGGGTTCCAAAACCCAGTGAATTGAGAGAGGTTGGGGACAGGTATTTGTACCTGATGGGATGGGCCCTTCTTGAGGGCCTGAAATACCAATTGCACTGTCTTCTCTCTCCACTGTTGAATGTCAGAGCTAACTTTGATTCCATTAGGAGTCTAGTTACAGACTGCTGAGCTGAATTTGCTTTGGGCCAATGGTGCACCAGCACTAGGGCTCCCCTACTACAAGCTGAAATCACTAA